>CAOGCB010391879.1:0-12152 GCA_948266635.1 Cnidoscolus chayamansa | reverse complement strand
CTATTAACTCAAATAGCTGCTGTCTTTTTCTTCTGAAAACTATGCTTACCTTTGCGTGAAAATGAAGGAGAAGTGGAAAAGAGCTTCGGTGGATAGAGATTACACAAGAGTTGGACACTTGAGAGGAGAATAACCTTCGGTGGAGATAAGAGAATGGAGCTGAACAGCTTTGCAAATCTGGTTTCACACAATGGCATATGTGCTTCGCTCTCCTATACCCAAGCTCAAGCTAGGTGTCCATCTCTCTTTGTGCAAGATGTTGCTAAATTTACATGTTGCTTGCCAAGTGGATCTCCAATTAAATCTTTTTGGTGACACACGGTCATTATTTGTGTTTTATTTATTTTATACACCATTATTTTCATAGAATTTGCATTTAAAAAATTCACATGCCATCAAATGCATTTCATTCAATTTATTACATGTATAATATTTATATTTACATTACATACCCAATTATTTTAAAAATTGGCATGTTACAACTCTCATGATAATTTATATAAATGTTCATTATCGTTTTGTCATAATAAATTATGTTCTAATATTATTCAGTTTATGCAAGCCATAACAGTTCCATTTCTATTTTTTTTTATACTTAAATTTCATTCCACTATTTCACAATAGGTTCTTGTATTTCACTATTCAATTTATGCAAAATCTAATAATTCCACTCATATTGTTTTTCTTAAATTTGAACTTATGTTTTAATCCATCTTAATTTTTTTCTTGTACCATTTCTAGTTTTATTTTAATCCACTTTCATCATCAAATTTCAGTCAAATTTCAGTCCATATTTATGATTTTCGTGTTCCTATCCTACTGTCCATTTGACTATTTTTAAATTGGTCCATTTCTTGTGAATTTTTTAGTATGAATTAATTTCTCATTTTGTGTATCACATTGCTCATTCATATTTGCCTGCTTGTTTATCATATCTCATGCAGCTTATACACACACACTAGTTGCATTCTAATTGCATTTCAGATGCATACTTACATGTAAACAAATATCATACCACTTTTAACATTCTTTCATACTTTGGCATGTCATGTATATCAAGCACATATCACATCATTTTGCATAATCTATATCATGTATTTAAGTTCTCAATTATAACTTAATTAAACACCTAATCTCCTAAACCCTAATAAGCGTAAGCGACATACATATCTATATACATAAGGTGCATATGTCACCAATGGCTTCTAGGAGTACATGGGGTATAATACCTAAAGCTCCTTTCGGCCATTTGGATTATACTATCGAAAAGCTCCCTTTTAGGCAATCCCACATTAACCTTAACTTGCCTTATTGCAGTCATAGAAACATAGTGAAGTTATCGAACCATTATAGACACCACATTATCATAGATCATATAAATTATGCAATGCATCACAATTCATGTAGCTAATGCAGTCATCTTAAAATAGCATGATGCGTGCACATGCTATGAACATTACATATTAAGTTTATGTATTATGCTTTACTTAAGGATATAGATCTACTCACCTAGGGTACTTGGTAGTCTAAACTTTATAAACTTTGAATTTTCTTATACTCCTACATGTATCAAATTTAAAATTAAAGACCCTCTTTCTAAATCACTTACATACCTAAAAATATCCCCTCTTAATTCTCCTAAGTTGACATATAACATTTACTCTTAACTAATAATTTATTTAAAATTATTGGCATGAAATTTCCTGCACCTGGCCATAATGACCGAGATATTTTAATTGTAAAGGTAAAACCATGAATTTGAATTCTGGTTTTGTAACCTAAGTATGAACCAAACCTCTCGGTTCAACCACTCAACAACACTCAACTGAACCAACCCTTTAGAGTCCTAGTCCACCTACTCAACTGTTATTAACCAAGCCATTTGCTCCAGTTAGCCAAGACATCCCCTCATGACTCGGCAACTCACCTAGTTGCTCCCAAATGGTTCGGCTCCTACCACAAATGACTCAGCAACCTATTTGGCTACCTCCACTGGTTCAGTTCCCACCACAAATGACTCGGCAACCTATTTGACAACCTTTAGTGGTTCGATTTGAATAAGTCCATTAAACATTTCTAAACTTCATTTAACTTTCTCCCATTATTAACTACCTAGTTAAGACACTAGACCTCACATGCATTTCATTTATAAATAATTATATCCATTAAACCTAACCTTTCATCCCACTTCTTGGACTAGTTTTTAGTTTAACTCTTTAAGAGTCTAACATGCAAAGTCATCCATCTACTCACCATTATTCAAATACCAGCTCAACCCACATTTTTTTACTTAAAACATGAAATTCTTTAGCGTTTTAACCTTAAATGATATCATTTAAAACTCTCATGACATCACACTTCCAATTTTCATTACATGCATACCTTACCCTACAATTTTCCCATCATCAAAACACACTTTCCCTCAAACTAACCTATTTCAGCAAGGTAAACTTGCTGGAATGAGAAGATCTCATGAGAGCTCACTTTACTCTTCTTATCTTGCTAAGATCTTCACTTTCTCTTCAAAATCTATTCACTATTGGCCTTCTCCATTCAAATGTTTTTCACCCCTTTTTCCTCTCTGCAGCTTTCTCTATTTAAATTAAGAGAATTCATCATGTGTACCCTCTTCCTCCTAATGATGCGACCTCATTTTATAATGAGATGGCTTCAGCTTAGCTTGCCATACTAACAGATATATATATATATATATAAGTACAAATTATTTTTTTCTTTTTATTATTTTTATTACTTAACCATATTTCATTTTGATCCTTTAAATCTTTAATTATTTATTTTATTTTTACCCTTGATCATTTTTTTCGACCTGTTTTCCACATTTTTCATGAATATTCGTTTCGAAAATCTAAATTTCGGTGACAAAAAAATGTCAGGTGTTACAGTTTATATGAAATCAATTTTTTTAATTAATACCCCACAGTCATGTTGAGTGACTAGTAGGTCGTGTTGGTGCAATCGGGGCAAAGGGCTGAGAAAGGAGTCGAGGAGGGCAAAGATGACGGGGAGGGAATGAGGGAGTAGTCGAGAAGATATGATTTAGGTTTTTGATGTAGTATTTAGTTCTTATTTAGATATGAGATAGGGCCGCTGGGCTAGTGCAGGTTGGGGATTTAGATGGGCTAGGTATAAGTTGGGTCACTGAGTGGCTCTATGGTTCAGTTAGTTCGATTATTTTATTTAATAACACAAATAAATGGAATTGAATCGAACATTGAATACATCTATAAAACATAACCGAACAACCAAACTGATTGAACCGAAATAGTGCGGTTGATTTAGTTCTTTGGTTAAAACCGAAGAGTGCACACCCTTTTATAGAAATGTATAACATCTAAAATTCAAGCTTTTTTATTATTAATTTATTGTAAAATATTTCATTTTCATAACGAGAAAGAAGCAATGTTACTTTCCATTATATAACTTATCAATTATTATCAGATTATTGTATATCCTTTAAATAAAAAAAGGTCGAGCTAAAATAAATGCTAAGATGATTGATGAAAAAAAAATTAGATAAAAAATGAGATTTAATTGAAGAAAAAACACAAAAAAATGAAAATAAATAGAAAATGAAAAGGAAGGATGCATGTGTTGTAATTTTTTATCGGAGAATTAATATTTAATCCTTATGGTTTCATGAAATTAATTATCTAGTCTATGTATTTTCAAAAATACATTAAATAGTCTATATCATTCCATACTACTTAGTCTATTCTATTAATGCTAGAGACTAAATAGTTATTATTTTGAAATTATAAAAAATAAATAGTTGTGATCTTGAAATTAGAACAATTAAATAATTGTGCATCGAAATTACAAAGACTAGCTTAAAACGATGGTAATTTGGTCGTTTTATCATTACTAATGATTTAAATGTACAGAAGGACTAAATTGTTAACGGCTTCCAAAAAAAGGACTATTTAAAATATTTTTGAAACCACAAAGATTAAATAGTTAGTTTTACTAAACTACAAAAACTAAATGGTAATTTTTTTAAAACTGTGGTACAAATGCGTTGAAGTCCATAGGGATTAGGGAATATAACATAAAGGCCTACGACCTGATTGTAAATAAACTCAAACTCAACCCAAGTTATTCTAACAAACAAACATATGCACAAGCTAAGAGGTCTAAGGCCTCATAAAAATCATCTAATTTCACCCAAATGCTCAACTCCAAACCCTACTCAATGCCTGGTAAATACAGGGAAAAATCAATAGTGAGGACTGAAGGGAAAAAAAATTACAGAAAAATAGAAAATTTCTTAACTATTATTAAAACATTTACTTTAACAAAGCTGGAGAAAGGAATGATTTTCTTCTTCAAACTGACGAGTACTTATTATTACTATTTGTTGAAAATACTACATCAATCACAACCAAGTGTACCCATTCCCTATTAAATTTGAGTGTTGAATGAGAATAAAATGGTGAACATAAGTGGTTGGATTATAACATCAAATTAACTAGTCATTTGATGTGTAAAATAACTTAGTTATTTATAATAACCCATAAAAAATGAATTAATACTTAATATACTTGACACTCTTGTTAGAAGTTTAACGATATTCTCCTTTTCTCCTTAGTTCTTATGCAAGGATCTATTATGTTTCAATAGGAGACCATCTACTTTATAGGTTTCTATGCTTATCAATTTCTACGTGTGCCTTCATTTGTGCACCTTGATTTTTTATTTCAATTTGGGTAGCTAAATTTGGGTTTTTTTTTTTTTTTTGTGTCATGGCAAATAAATCACACTGAATGAGGTCACATCCATTTTCAGTTTGTTTAAATCTAGTTAATTAACTTGATTAGAAGCCAACAATTTCTAATTAATGCATGCTCAAATTTCTTAAAAAGTGTTTTTTCTTTCTTGGAATATCATTTACACAACATAATAAGATGACAAACTTAATTTGATTTGAAAATACTAAATGATTGTTTTTTTAGCCTTTCATGTAAAGGATGTTTGGTCATTACTTCATATTGTGATATGGGATATTAATTTCTCTCTAATATTTCTTAAACTTTCTTGAGTCAATCCTTTGTTTAACATTGTCATTAGCCTTTGAATTTGGATACAAACAAGGCTGTAGCTTTTATCTAATTTCTTCAGCTCATTATTTTTCTTACCAATTTTTGTGTTGTAAGATCTCTCTCTTTATTCATGAATGTTTAAAATTTTGGTTGCCTAGATTAGAAAAGCGGAATGTAGATATGTTGCATGTGACCTACATCAGTGGATATGGTTTACATTCTTTGATGAGTAGAGCCAAACATTAGATATACATGTTGATTGATGGATGGTAAATGACGCTTATATCCTAGTGCATAAACATTTTAAGAGAAGGAAAATTATTGGTTAGACTTGATGTGCAATAAATCATATTGCAAGTGGGTCACTCATGGTTGTCCTGGACTCACAATGATAGAACGAGTTTGGGTAAGAAGAAAAGAGAATGTCAAGTCATAAGGTAGTCCAATATAGATAACTTTGGTAGTCTAATATACTTATTTTGGAACTCTTATTTCTAATTAATTACCAAATATCGACTAAAAATATTATATTATTTATGTGAATAAGATATGGAACTTTTTGGAGGTGACCAATTTGAGGATGAATTTTATATAGATTTGCGAGTTAGTTGTTATCCAAAAGCCCTATAAATAATCACAATTACTAATATTCTTTTATATAAAAAAATGAAGTGTCTTTACATTTAATTGTTTTGTGCCAGAAGTTGTGAGCATAGGTCAGTAAGAAAACTAACACAAAGATGACTCAAAGAGGTAATGCTTTGCAAGGTTCTTGTTCAAAGTACAGATCCGACATCTTGAATAAGGTTCTTATTGTTGTGAATTTTATGACATGATACAACTTTTTTATTATTTATATCATAACATATCATACGTAATGGACTGGGTTACTTCCCATACAAATAGCGATATTATTAATTAAAATATTCAAAAGAATAAAATTTATAATGGAGAGATATAGATATTTTTTCTATTTTCAAAAGTCCTATGCCTTAGTGTATGGGCCCTAAATACATTTATATCTTAACATATATAAAATTTAAATATATGATAAATCATACTTGAAATATTTTTTACCTTCATATGGTATATGTGCCTCACTTAAAAATGATATATAATTTTTCATTATATGACAAATTAACCTAAAATTTATGTAGTTTAATATAGTACAAATATTTGCCCCACTGACCAGGATATATAAATTTTGAATATAAGATATATTATACTTACCTAAATATGGTATGCGTGCCGCACTTAGGATGACAAAAAAAATTTTGAATGTAAGATAGATTATACTTGACTAAAATTTTGTTGGCTTAATATGGTATGTGTGTTCAACTTAGAATGACATATAAATTTTGAATATAAGATATGTCACGTCTCCCATGACATGCCTCCCACAGAATGACTAGTGATTTTCCACTTTCTCTACAGGAAAACCATTAATCACTCTGTAAGGGATAATTTGGATCACAGCTCAATAAAAACTCGTATAAATTTTTTTTCTTATTTCAAAAGATTTCCAAACATACATTCATTTTTAAACATCAATCACATTCAGAAAACATTTTCTTACAAAACCTTTTTCAGAGTTCTCCATTTACATTCACACAGTGGATATATGTATACATTATTTACAATACTGCCTCTACCTATTATGATAGTTACAAAATCTGACTACAAATCACAACAGCCTTCAGATACATTTCAATTTACAATATATCTACCTCTGAGTCAACTTTGACAAGTAAGTTTACTACTCTCCTTGCTTTCTCTTACTGCTTTCACATGCGTTTATATCAGGATAAATGCTGAGTATAAAACTTAGTAAGCTATACACACACTTAATTAATAGGCATTGCATAAATCATAAACAATCACTGATTTTCAACAAAAATCATAAATTATCAAAAATGTGAACACGATCTTTTATCATTATCATTTACTAACATGAATCATGGCTTTTCACTATGCAATGTCTAAATCATGATGCGAATGCATTTCATGTTATGCATCCACCATTCTTCTTCCTTTAATATTCATATCTCACGATATAATTGTGCACAATAATCAATTCTCAATCTCATTCATACTTTTTCTTTTTATCACGGGTCACCACTACATCTCTATGAGTCTTCCCCGTTTGTTTTTATATCATGGGTCACCACTACATCTCTACGGGTCTTCCTATGATCCAACATCATGTCATGTATGAAATATCATATGAATCTCATGTCAATATATGCACACCATATCTCATATTTCACAATCATGTGCATATACATATCATATCTCATCATCTAAAATTTCATTTCCACAATCACATTTCTATAATCAATATATCAATCACATATGATACACTATTCAATCAATATGACCACATTTCATTAAACATCTTTCTCCTTCACATTATAAATTTACAATCAAAATAACATAGTCATACACACATTTCACAACATGTCACCATGCACATAGTAGCATGATAATCTCATGGTTTACAACATAACCATTATCATTTATTTAAAACACATAGTCATTGTGCACAATGTTACACAATGACCCTATAACTTACAACAATTATTTAAACATATTATCATCATGCAGACGGTTGCACAATGGATTCATAAATTACACACATAACTTACCTTCTATCGCTTTTCCTGTATCCCTTCTAGCTTGCTCTTCACGAATGTTCTCTCTTTGTGTTCCTATTACACATTACAATGTTTCATCAATATTAATTCGTACTTTTCATATAGAAAGTGTCTATAATTACTGTAAACAAAAGTCTAGCCTTAATATCCCAAAACTAGTTCTTGGTCTTATCTTGTCTCAACATTTTTCTTTGACAAAGGTATGTCGCGCTCGCGACCTAACAAGTCGCGCTCACGACCCCCACAAGTTGCGCTCGCGACTTCTTTACCGAAGTCACTGTCTCATCCTGGCCATTGTCGCGCTCACGACTTCCATTGTCGTGATTGCGACTTTTGACAGAAAAGTTTCTGTCTGATTTTGCACCTTTTCGAGATCGCGACCTCCATTGTCGCACTCGCGACCTCACACCAGAAGACACTGTCTGGTTTGGTCCAAAGTCGAGCCCGCGAAGCCAAGTCGCAACCTCCATTCCCAAAGCCAAAACCTCACTTTTCCAACTCCAATTGCTCTCAAATTTTGTACACTTCATCTCAACTTATCATTCAAGGTTTTCTCTAAGTTTTGGCTCATATCAACTCATTTGAGCCACTTTTTACCCAATCTAAACTCCATACCCGATTTTGCTACCTTTCTTACTAACACTTTGATATTTTCAACTCATTTCTACATCTATTCTAATTGTTTTGATCTCAAATTCTTAGTTGAAGTTATATCTCATTTTGGCAAAGTAACACTCAAAGTTCTATATCATTTGGACTCCATTTGAGTCACAAAAAATCACAATTTCCCAATTATGCTGATTTGCTGCAGAATTGTGTTTCCTCACTTTTAGTTCATCATTTGATCCATTTAAATTCAATTCTAGCCAAAGTTCCCAATATGAAACTTTTAGCTAATAACCTAAACTAGGTTCATGCTAAATTTCATAATTTTATACCATCATTAAGACCTTCAATTCCTTGAAAATATTTACTGCCCTATTCTGAATTTTCCAGAACTGACAGCTTGACCATTGTCTGTTCTTTCTACTTTTTTCATGCCTCAAACAATCTAATTTCATCAAGTGGTGTTCTAGACATTTGTAGCTAACATCCTAAGCTTTCTACCGGTATATCATTTACCAATTTTGGATGTCATTTGAGTCTCTGAAACATTGACACGAAGTTACTGTTCACGCCACCTGATTTTCAGATTTCACTCTTCTAATTGTTTTTTCACTTCTTTCATCTTTAATGCTTTGATTCAAGTCCAAGGCTTATGTTTTAATCATTAGAAGCTTCTTTCCAGAAGTCTGGGTTAAGTTAAAGTTTAACCCTAATTTTTACCTTTTTGTCCAAACTATCAATTTACTAGATCAAAGTCATAAGTTTAGAGAAAACTAACCTTATTTGAACTTTTCTTCTTCCTCTTCTCTTCTTCTCTTCCTTTCTTTTCTTTTCTTCTCTTTCTTCTTCTCTCCTGATGCCTCTCTTTCTCTCTTTCTCACGTCGAGTCCCTTTCTCTCTTTCTCTCTTTTTGGTTTTGCTTAACTAAGTCCCCTCTTCCCTTTATATATATATATATATTTTTTTTTTCTTTTATTTTCCTTTTCTTTTATCTTTTCTTTTTACTTCTATTTCTAGTTTCATATACATGTGTTTTTACTAAGTTCATTTGATTTATTTCCCTTAACCTCAAATCTTCGTTTCCCCATTCATTTCATTCTGCATTTCTTTTTTCCTTTAATTCTTCCATTTACATCACAATTTCCCTTTTCATTTTCTTTCCTACTTTCCTTTGTCCATTTCCCACTTTCTAAATTTTATTTATTACTTTATTTATTCATTAATTTTCTAATTTTGTTAATTTGGGTGTCTAATCTCCTAGGCCTTAAAATCTGTTCATGACAAGATAGATTATACTTGACTAAAATTTAGTTGGCTTAATATGGTATGTGTGTTCCACTTAGAATGACAAAAATTTTGAATATAAGATAGATTATACTTGCCTCAAATTTCTTTAGCTTAATATGGTATATTTTTCTTAACATGATATGTAAATTTCGAATATTGAATTGTTATACTTATAATTTATTTGCCTCAATATGACACGTGTGCCACCCATAACTAATACATAAAATTTCAATATAGTATAAGTTATACTTAAAATTTATTTGCTTTATTATAGTTTATGTGCTCCACCCATAAATAATATATAAAGATTGAATACATAACAAATTATACTCTTTTTTTTCCCGTAATATGGTATGGGTGTCAAATGGTATATAACTTTTGAATGTCGGATAAATTGTAATTATTTTTTTTACTTAATATGGTATGTATGTGTCACCCATAAATGATATATAAAATTTGAATAATAGAAAAATTATACTTATTTAAAATTTATTTGCCTTAATATGGTATGTTTACCCCTCTAAGAAATAATATATAAATTTTGAATATAAAACTAAAGAATACTTCGTGTGCAACTCATTCAGAAATAATATATAAATTTTGAATTCAAGATAGATTATATAATTAAAAATTTTAAATATTTTTTTAACTTAAGATATGGTATGTGTTTCACTCATAAATGATATATAAAATTTGACTATATGTGTTTCACTTAAAATTATCTAAATATAGTATGTGTGCCCATCCAAAAATTATATAAATTTTAAATATTAGATAAATTATTTAACCTAAAATTTCTTTGTGCTTTACCAATAAAAAAATTGAACACAAAATTTCAATACTTGCTGAAAGTTGGTATCTTCATATAAGATTCAAATTTATGACCTCTCATATTGACCAACACTTCCCACCAACCAAACAAAATATCAACATCAGACAATCAATAATTGTAAAAACTTAAAAATATAAAGAAATTTTAGAGAATAAATTTTATCTAATTTCTTCAAGACATTATTTTTTATCGATTTTTTGTGCTTATTATAAGATCTTTCTATTTATTGATGAACTTTTCAAAATTTTGTTGCTTAGATTAGAAAAGCAGAATGTAGATATGTTGAATGTAACATACATTAGTGGATATGGCTAAAATTCTCTGATGAGTGAGCCAAACATTTAATATGCATGTTGATTGATGGATGATGGATGATGTATGATGTATGATGTATGATGCTTATATCCTTGTACTAAAAGGTGATATACCCTCACCTTAGGGGCCCCCACACCCCGGCCCGACAGGATTGTGGAGGGGTAAATAACGGTGACTCAATATCTTGGTTAGACCTAGTCCACAATGAATTGATACCCCGAATAGAATGGTGGGACCCATCTATATTGCACGTGGGTTAGGAATGCTTGTGTCTTGGACCATAGTGATGGTAGGACTTTGGGTAAGGAAAAAAAACTATCAATTCATAAGGTAGTTCAATATAGACAACTTTGGTAGTGTAATTTGCTTATTTCTATAGTGAACTTCGTACTATGTGCACATTTGAAATTGCGCTTTTTTCTTTTTCTCTAACAATAAGGCATTCCCCATTGGTCATCCCTGCTATGAAGCTATTTTGAAGAGGCTTACTGACCCAATGAATCCAGACCTTGACTTTGCTCTACATATGACATAGCATGAGGCTTCTATTTACAAGCTTAAGAAGAAGTATTCAAATGCACGCCAAAAACTGCAAGATGTGAAGAAACAAGGAGAAGAACTAAAGCAAATGAGATAGGTATATGACAACCTATTGTTGGATAAACCAATCAAGGAACTCAACTTGGACGAGCTGGAGTTATTGAAAAAAAGTTTATTTCATTCACAAAATTGTGTTTGATACACTCTTGGTACATCCTTTTATGCATCAATATTACATCAATTTAGGAACTAATTTAGACTAATTTCTTTCATTAATTTATGATTTGATTCTTGATTTATTCATTCTTGATTTATTTCCTAAATTACAGATTCTTGCTTTTCACACTTCCTCTCAAGTTGTGTAGTAGAATTCCCAATGTAGCGTTCCTAACGCCGAGAACCGAAGATTTCGACAGGAGGCACTACCTTTCTTCTTAATTTTTTTTACAGTCGTATTAAAATATGAGCAACCATATAAAATAATGATAACAAAGTAAATTTGCTTAATATTAACGTTCTTATATTTACATACCCAAAATATAAAGTCGCATTATTTACATTAATTACATTACGAAATTTAAGTCCCTAGTACATGCCAAAATATTACAAAAATATTTACATACTTCATGATGCTCGCTGTTACGTCCTTGTGTGGCCTCCGCAAATCACAACCTCCAAGGATTGGTACCTGTGTGTGGCAAAAACCAATACGCTGAGCATTTTTTATCAATGGGTGTAGATAATAATAATAAAATAACATTCAATATAAATAATTTCCATTCGAGTTATTCGTCGATAATTTATGTGGACTATTTCATTCATCAAGTTCTAATAATATTTTCAAAATATCTCAATCATATA
>CAOGCB010391819.1:0-13481 GCA_948266635.1 Cnidoscolus chayamansa | reverse complement strand
GAAAATTTGCCCAAGGGCATTTTAGTAATAACGGATCTCAACTGACGCCTTCTTTATCTGGTGATGCCGCCTCATCCCATTTTTTTAAAAAGTTCAAATTCCAACGGTATTTATTTAACATTTTCTATTTTCTTTATTATTATTTGAAAAAAAAAATTATTTGGCTGTCACTCTCGACTAGCTCTGCATCTTCCTGCTCTTAAAAGCAACGGCTGTGATTGCAATCGGTAGCTTTAGACACAATCCAAAGCCTCATCAACTCTGGACCAAACTTACCGTCCCTTAGCTCAATCAAATAAATTATTTTTTTTTTCATTAAAAATTTATAACAAAAATGAGAATTTTTTTTTAATTAATTAAAATTTCCTATTCTCAGTCTCTTTCTCTCTGCTTGAAATGGCCTCCAAGAACCAGAACAAGACTCCAGTTAACTCCACCCTCATTATTACAAGCCCTTCACATGTAAGCCCCCTTCCCCCTCCTTCCTTTCACTTCTCTGAAATCTGGGTCTTTATTTTTATGGATCTCTGCTATTTCTCTTTTCTTCACTGCAAGATTATTTTCTCTTTTATTTCTCAAGGGAGGGAAGTGGATAAATTTGTGCTTTTTGGACTAGTACTTTAATGGGTTTCTTTTGTTTCTCCATTTCATGTTGAAGATTCTCTCTTCTATGTTGCAAAGAAGCAGATTTAGTTTTCATTTGTATTTTATTTTATTTTTTCTAATTTGAGTTCGCGTTTATCTCTTTTTTTCTCCCTTTCTTTTGGATAATAATGAATTTCAGTGGTTTTCTTTTCCCCAAATTTTAGAAATCTGTACTTTTCTTTCTCGTTCTTGGCTAATTTTTGTGGGCTATTTAGGAGAAGCTTGAGAAGGTGGCGTATGTGATGGATATGCTAATGCTTTAGTGCTTTATACTGAAGATGATATCTTTGAAATATATATATATTTTTTTGGGTTCCATAGAAGTACATCGGCGATGAGGTGCGACTAGATAAGTGGCAACAGCTTGGACTTGACAAAATGGTTGGCACTGCAACCAATGGCAGAATGCGACAAGCATTTTCGATTGTAAATGGAGAACAAGAACTTGCTCCGATTAGTGCTCCACCCAGTAATGCCGGATCAGAGTATGGTGGGATTGAGTTCACAAGAGAGGATGTTGATGCATTGTTAAATGAGAGAATGAAATATAAAAACAAGTTCAACTACAAGGTTAGTAAGTATTTTCCCAGGCTATTATTATGATTCATTTGAGAGTAGTTTCTGAATATGCTGTCTTTGGGTTTTATAGGAGAGATGTGACAATATGATGGATTATATAAAGAGGCTACGGCTTTGCATCAAATGGTTTCAAGAGATAGAAGGATGTTACCTATTTGAGCAACAGAATTTGCAAAATGCATTGGAATTTAATGAGAGCCAGTGTGCTGAAATGGGTATGTGTTTTCTAAATTTTATTTGCTCTTTTTGATTCCTAAATATTTGCTTCTTGATGCAAAATGTTTTATTTGCTTCTTGACGCAATGTTTTATTGAATTATAGAGTTGATGTTGAAAAATAAGGAAGAAGAATTGAATTTGATTATTGTGGAGTTGAGAAAGAGTCTTTCTTCTTTACAAGAGAAAGTTTCCAAGGAAGAAGCGGAGAAGCTGGTAAGAACTAAGAAGAGAAAATTCAAAAATTTAGTGTGCTTTTCAGATAAGGTTTTGCATTTGTTTTTCTTCTTCTTCTTCTTCTTCTTCTTCTTCTTCTTCTTCTTTTTTTTTGTGATTCGTTTTAGTTTTTCACACCAAATAGGCTGCAATAGATTCTCTTGCAAGAGAAAAAGAGGCCAGAATTAACATTGAGAAGTCACAAGCTTCACTCTCAGAGGAACTTGGGAAGATTCAAGGAGAGCTTCAAAGTGCTAACCAACGGGTAATAAAAAATTGCAACTTGAATTTAACTGACACCTTTCCTCCTCTCTTTTAATCCTTCTTATTATTGTACAGAAGTAACATTATTGTTTGCTTTTGTTGGTTCTTTGAATTTTGCAGATAGCATCAGTAAATGATATGTACAAACTATTACAGGAGTACAATTCAAGTCTACAGCTATATAATGGTAAACTTCAAACAGATCTTGATACAGCTCACGAAAGTGTTAAGCGTGGAGAGAAAGAAAAAGCCACTATTGTGGAGAATCTCAGCAACTTAAGGGGTCAACACAAGTCATTGCAAGATCAATATGCTTTGTGCAAAGTAAGTTTTAATTGGTTCCCCCTTTCTTGGTGAATCATCTTTTATTGCTTA
Organism: Cnidoscolus chayamansa; assembly: GCA_948266635.1. Classification (NCBI taxonomy): domain Eukaryota; kingdom Viridiplantae; phylum Streptophyta; class Magnoliopsida; order Malpighiales; family Euphorbiaceae; genus Cnidoscolus; species Cnidoscolus chayamansa. The sequence continues at coordinate 11,187 of CAOGCB010391819.1, read as the reverse complement.
ACTAGTTAATTGCACAGTGCGAGGACTACTTCCCATGGAGCAATCAGGAACTTTATTTCATTACTCTTGTAAAAGTAGATACCTGTCACATTATGGTTTACATTTTTTTTTCCCAGATACTTGTCTTTTAGGGAAGAAACATACTCTATTCTTCACAATTGAAAACTAATGACACAATGCATTATTTTTACAAAAATTTTAACTGTTTTGTAAGACAGAAAAAATGTCATAGTTGGCCTTATAGTTACACATGTAGGAAAAATGCTTATTATAGTTGTAAACATCTTTGATTTGCAAGCATGCAATGTTCAGCATTTCTTTTGGTCTAGTATTTGGTGTTTCTTCAAGTGCGTGCTTTCTGAGCAGCGCCACTTAGAGGATGCAAGATTTTCAATGGAAAAAGCGTTTATAACTAAGAATAATAGAGCTATATAGGAATCTACATCTAATGTAATCAGGCAGTAGTGATGCTTGGAAGAAAATAGTCAGAATTGCTAGTTTGTTTTCCTTTTCAGCTTGTCCAGATTGAGCTTTATAGTATAGAATCCCTTGCTCTCCAAAAGATCTTGAATATCTTAGTGGCTGTTCAAGTCCCTTTGGCGGAGACCCTGGAGATAGGTAAATAAAGTCAATGGGCCTTTTTCACCCAATGGCTTAGTCTTGTAGGTTGGATGCTCCAAGAATGAAACAATTTGGATAAGATTTTTGTCCATTTTATAAGTATTTCAGTTGTACTTTTCTTAGTTTCTTGGGTATCAAGTCAAATCATGTATTTTTTTATGCGACTCGTGAATTAAATATCACTGGATTCTAGTGGAACAATCTTGTATAGAGTACATTCCATCTTTGAGACAAATTATGTTGGATGTCCTTTATATAAACATGTGGATGTTTTTGGATAAATCTTCCCCATTATTTTGCTCCATAGTTCCTGTTGTGACATTTAATTTCATGGATGATTCTATTAGGCATCTCTAGATGAAGTAACAAAGCAGAAGGACGCTTTGGTGTATGAAGTTGCATCTCTAAGGGGAGAGTTGCAACAGGCAAGAAATGATCGTGATCAATACCTGTCACAAGTGCATGATTTAACAGCCAGAGTGGTTAATTGTGATGAGCTAGCAGTAAAATCAAATGAATTAGAGGTTGGCTTTTGCTTGTTATTCCTCATGATCTTATGCGTTCCCTATTATGTCTGCTAATCTAAATTTCTGACAGGAAAGATGCTCATCACAGAGTAAGCAGTTAAGTACACTGCAGGAGCAACTTGAGGTTGCACAAAATAAACTAAAGGTATCACTACCTGGTTCTTGGAAAATGTTTATATGGTTAATTCAATTGCTGTTAAGTTTGTGTTGATCGAATTTGTTAGTTAAGTCCATTCCCCCTTCAGGTATCAGATCTGTCTGCATTTGAGACAAGAGCTGAGTCTGAAGCACAAAAAAGGCTTATAACTGAGTTACAAAATCGACTAGAAGATGCTGAATTTAAACTTATTGAAGGGGAGAAGCTCCGTAAGAAGTTGCATAATACAATCTTGGTAAGACTCATAGTACTGCTGTTTTTACTGTTTCAATGTAACATATATTTAGCTTAATGAGGTCTGTTATGCTACAGGAACTCAAGGGGAACATTCGTGTATTTTGTCGAGTGCGGCCTCTGTTGCCCGATGATAGTCCTTGTGCTGAAGGCAAGGTTTTATCTTATCCCACAACAACAGAAGCTCTTGGTCGAGGCATTGATTTGCTGCAAAATGGTACACATGCAAAGAATGTCAATTTGAGACGTATTTTTTTTGTATGCAACACCATTCTTCAATTCAAACTGGCTTTTGGTAGTTAGAAACTTTTGCTTACATTGTCTTCAGGTCAAAAATATCCTTTCACTTTTGACAAAGTTTTTACACCTGATGCATCACAAGTGGATGTTTTTGTGGAAATTTCACAGCTTGTTCAAAGTGCTCTTGATGGTTACAAGGTAATTTATCACAGTCCAAAGTTTGTACATTACACTTTCAGGAACAAGTATGTATCTGATTGTAACTAGTTATTTCACCATGTTATGAGCTTATTGGCTCCTTTTAATGGCCGTAACATGCTATAGATTCATTGTTTTTTGCAACCCAAATTCAATTTTATTTTCGTTTAGATGGTTTTATTCATGGTACAAAATTATTTAGTTGGTTTTGTATTCTCTCTCTCCAGGTTTGTATTTTCGCTTATGGCCAAACAGGTTCAGGTAAAACTTACACTATGATGGGCAAACCAGGGCATCCAGAGCAGAAGGGGTTGATTCCCCGGTCACTAGAACAAATATTCCAGACTAGGCAGTCTCTTCTGTCCCAAGGCTGGAAATATGAAATGCAGGTGAAAAATAATATCTTCAGATTTTACACTGTTAGCAATTAGCATGTAATATTTATACTGTTAGCCATTAGCATGTAATATTTATACTGTTAGCAATTAGCATGTAATATTTATTTTACTTGAAAATATTTTTCTTTCAACAAACAACTGCAGGTTTCAATGTTAGAAATATATAATGAAACAATTCGTGATCTGTTGTCAACAAATCGAGATCCATCACGAACAGAAAATGGCACTAGTGGAAAGCAATATGCAATTAAACATGATGCTAATGGGAACACACATGTCTCTGACCTTACCGTTGTGGATGTTCGCAGTACTAGGGAGGTCTCATATCTTTTAGATCAGGCTGCTAATAGTAGGTAAAGAAATTCTCCTTCAGATCTCTCAACTCACTTTTTGTATTCAGAAAATAAGACACTTCAAAATGGATGGCTGTTTCATCATCTTTCTTGTACATTAACAAATTATGTGCGCTTGGAAACTTGCTCTACTTCTTTGCGTGTCTGCTCTCTGATTACAGTTCAGTGATATTAGTTATATAAACTTGACAAGCAAAAATTGGAACAGTTCTGATTACATAGAACAAATAAGGAGTTGCCACACATGCACTAGGCATGCAAATAAGCAGATTGGTTACTTTTAATTTTGTGGAAACTTCTGCAAACATGCACTTAGGTTTTTGTTTCTCGCAGGTCTGTTGGCAAGACCCAGATGAATGAACAGTCATCTAGAAGTCATTTTGTTTTCACACTTCGGATATCTGGAATTAATGAGGTAATAATTTTTTTTTCTCTTGTGAGTTGTTTTCTGCTGTTGCTACCTGTTTATTTCCTCTTTATATTGAATGGTTATTATCAGAGCACGGACCAACAAGTGCAAGGTGTCTTGAATCTTATTGATCTTGCTGGTAGCGAGCGTCTTTCTAAGAGTGGCTCAACTGGAGATAGATTAAAAGAAACTCAAGTAAGTTGACTTAATTCACTGTTATTATTTTATAATGTTTTTTGTTACTTCCCATCTACTATATTGTTTTGGTAATTGATTGATTCTTTTATATTCTTCTTCTTCATCTATCTCTCCTCTATCAGGCTATCAATAAAAGTTTATCTTCTCTAAGTGATGTTATCTTTGCCTTGGCAAAGAAGGAGGACTATGTACCATTTAGAAACTCAAAGCTCACATATCTTCTTCAGGTAATAATTTAAGATGATATTAATAAAGATGTTTAGTTTAATAGATGCTTTCTTGGAAATTTTTGTGAGCGTGCAAGGAACAATTTAGGTTGTTCCATCTCTACATGACGTCAAAATAAAAAAAATGCAGCCCCAGTCCTGAGAGGAATCCTTGATTCCATTTGCATGATTTCCTTAAGTGTAACTTCTGATCTTCATTCTTATTGGCCTCTAACAAAATCCTTTTGTAATGGGAAGATCTCCATGCGTCCCTAGTTGCAGAAAGAAGTTAACAAAATAAAACTGTTAATTCATTACAAAATTTTGATATTTTTCGTACCTTGTTTTAGCAAAACCATATATCAAACCGAAATTTGAGTAGTTTAATCAGGATGATGCAGTATGACTCTCTACGAATCATACTATTAATTTGACATTTATTTATCTCTTCTTCTTTTGTGTTTTAGATCATTTAAAAATGTTCTCATTCTTCTAATACAATTTTCACTCAGCCATCTCTAGGCCGGGACTCAAAGACGCTTATGTTTGTGAATATATCTCCTGATCCCTCTTCATTGGGTGAGTCACTATGCTCACTCCGGTTTGCAGCCAGGGTTAATGCTTGTGAGATAGGAGTTCCTCGGCGTCATACCATCATGCGGTCTGCAGATTCTCGCTTGAGCATGGGCTGATTCTTTAACCAAATAATGATTTTTTACTTCTATTTCAGAATATTATCTCTGTCACGAGTATTGATAAATTGAGAAAGTGAAGAGTGATCCTAACCTGAGCGATAACTTGTATAGTGAAGATATTCTGCATATGCAAGCCTGTCATCTCTTAGTGAATTAAATTTGCAAGGCTGTACGTCGTTCTTAAATTTGTATTATATTATTATGTTCTAAGAATGAGTTTCACACTGAATTCTTATCTTTGCATTAATGACTCATGCTGATATGCCTTTTTTCTTCCTCTGTATTTTCACAGTGGAATGTATCAACTTATGCATGCACTTGAAACTGACAACAAAATCCAGTGTAAAGACAGATTTAAGAAGAAATGGGAATACACTGAAATGACTGGATGGATGACGTTTTTATTAGTCATATGTCTGGAATTTTGTCCATGACCTCTTGAAGAATTACCTTTACCCCTTGATAAGATGACTCTGTCCGAGGTAGGTTTTTGCTTCTTGAAGCGTCTTCAAGCTATCAAAATCAGCAGCTAATATCAGTTTGAAAAAAAAAAAAAAAAAGAGAAATGAAGACCTGGCTTCATAAAAAATGAAGCAATCATATTTACCTCCTCAAAATTGTCAAACAATCTGTTAGCCAAATCAGTAAGAGGTTGCTTATCATTCACCGGAGCTGCAGAGATAACTTTGTCGAAATCATAGTACATGAAGGTGGACTTGAGTCTCAAGTACTTTCTAACGTAATTCAATGTGTCTGGTCCTATCAAATCCTCCATCGCCAAAAGATCAAAAGCATACTTCCTTATCCTGTACATGCTGCCTGCAACCCCGATATTTGCCATGTAGACTCCTTTCTTTAGAAAAGAGCGGGTGCCTGTCTTCTCATTTGCAATTTCTGCATTACATGAACCGCCAACAAACACAATTTTGCAGCAGAGAAATATTTTATCATTAGAGAGAAGCAAAAACTAAGCATAAAAGCTTACTATTTTCGACAGGAGGAGAAACAATCAAAGGGAAATCGAGCTGCCAGAAGCCATTATCCTCAGCAAGCGTGACTCCATTACCAGAGATTGCAAAGAGAGACACAGAAGCAAGGCCTAATGCTAGTCTTCTTGTGGTCTGCAATGGATGCACTTGTTCACAGTTAGCTGGCTTCTTGCCTAGCAATGCAATTACCTTTGATCTTTTTCGAGTTTTGTGCTTGCTGCTAATCTTTGGTATGGTAGGCAACGTCTCAGTGATACCATTTAAGTTTGCTAAATTAGTCATTGCAGGGGAAAGCTTGAGTGAAAATGGAAATGTTATCTAGGAAAGTAAATACATTTGAGTTGAGATGTTAGGATTTTCAGGTATATCCATTCAAGGATGTTTCAGTTACTTCTGACCACCAGAAAGCTATCCTTATTGAGGACATTTTCGACATTTTGTTTTAATTCCTTATATTTTAAATGGAAGGCAACGGGCAGATGAGCCAAAATTAACAAAGAAAAAGAATCCAAATTTCATATTGATGATTACTTGCACTTGAATTGAGGTGGGAGACGTGTTATATATGGAAGAAGAACCACTTTATACCAAACCTTAAGGGGGAAGTAGAACCACAGTATGAAAGATGGCTGCATAGCCAGAAGAAGTATTTTGCAGTGTATTCTATAAAATTAAGTCACTTCATCAACAGAATGGTGATAAGGATGAACAGATGAGATGGACTCTAGATGTAGAATCGCAGAGACTCATGGACACGTGTGCCAATAACAATTTTTTTTTTAAAATTACTAATTCGTAGGATGTGGTGGCCGGAAGACTAGATGCCAAATTACAGTCAGCAGTTCCCCATAGAAATGAAAGAGCTGAATCAAAGGGAAAATTCCATATCCATTAAACATGACAAGTAAAAATTGATAGATTGGTTGTTGTACTGCTCGTAGAAGTTTGATGTTATTTATAAAAATGAAAGCATAGATATGAAGATATTTATTGAGAAGATGAGAAACGGATAAAGCAAAACCTCTTTGGATATATATGTTGGAAAAAGCAATGAGTATGAGCCAAAAATGGGTCCATCTTTAATGAATTGTGTCTCATCTTTTTTAGACGATACAAAATTAATCCTAAACCAAATAGTGAACAAATAAAAGAGAAAGTTAGCAGACAGCATCTCCAGACATTGTCACCTCACATACATCATTTGGTGGAAGCCTCTATAAATTACACCATCTTCTCTCACAGAAGAAGAAGAAGAAGAAGAAGAAGAAGAAGAAGAAGAAGAAATGAGTGAAAATGGCCATGTACAAGGGATGAAGTCTAGAGTTGTGAAAGTAGAGACAGAGGAATCATGGGATTTCTTCATTACTCAAGCCACCAATAAAGTGTGCCCTGTAGTTCTTGTCTTGGCATGATTAATGAAATTCATTGATTTATTTATTTTTTGGGTGAACTTGCAGGTTGTGGTTCACTTTACGGCTTGTTGGTGCGTGCCCTCTATAGCCATGAATCCTTTCTTTGAGGAGCTAGCCTTCACATATCAAGATATTCTGTTTCTCACCGTCGATGTAGACGAGAATAAGGTATTTTAAAAAAAAAAAAAGTATAATTCATATATATTAATGACTGTGATGCATAGAAACTAACTGAACTTATGAGCCGTTGCTGATCATAGAATTTGAAAAAGTAATCTTTATATGTGGGACAAAATGATACATAAGCATATAGTTGATGAATACATGAAGAGGTGAGGCTGAAGTAGTTGATGAATAGGGGGTGGTGAGCAAGATGGAGGTAAAGGCCATGCCGACGTTTTTGCTGATGAAGGAAGGAGCTGAGGTTGATAAGCTTGTGGGTGCTAACCCTCATGAACTCAGCAAAAGAATCTATGCTTTTGCTCACTCTATTCGTGCTTCCAAAAGTTAGTTAAAGCGTCAACTTCTTCAAGGTTTTTTTTGTTATGTATGTATACGTGTGTGGGAATAATATGTGGATTGTTTTGTAAGTACTCCTTGTACCAGAAGTCCTACATATTCAGGTTGTTTAATTCTACAAAACCAAATGGCAAGGCAATGAAAGTGTTGGTCTTTTTGCACTTTCTTTCGTAACTGGGTAAGGTCTCCACTACCTCTCCATCTACAAAAATTATCTATTTTTAGACCTTTTTCTCTTCCATGGAAAGGCAAAAAAATATAATATGTGAAAATTGAAGGGGTTGTATGTAAATTAAGAAAAATTGCAATCTGAGAAAAGCAGGCGTGGAATCAACACCACCTCAAAAACAATGGGCTTCCAAAAACCGCTTTCATTACTTTTTAATTTGCAACAAATTCGCACATTTTCATGCACATATTTCTAAGTTATCTTCTTTTTTTTTTTTAATTTTAATTACAATATTATATTTATTAAATATAAATATTTCTTATATTAAATTCAAATCAAATATTTATTTTAAAAAAAATGCAATATAATAAAAAATTATGATTGATATAAATAAATATATTTAAATAAAATTTAAAGGTAGCACTGCACTGACGAGCTTTTCGCGTGAATCATCATTGACCAATTGCAAAGCTACATGTCAGCCTGCTTGCTTTATCCTCTCCTCCCTTCCCACCACCTTCGCTCGTCACTTGGGAATTGAATACTAACAACATGTGCACTGGGGCCCGCTTTTTTTTTTTAATTATTAAAATAATTAAATATTACAGGTGATAGTGGGTGATGATATTGGGCTTCAAATTCCAAGCCCATCAATTTAGTGCTGGATGACGAAACTTCAGTCTCCTTCCCACATTTCCTTCCCTTCCGTCCCTCTTTCTCTTTTGTTTTTCTCCTCCTCAAACTCATATTACACACCCCTTCAATTTCTCTGTTTTTCTTTCACTCCCAACTCCTCCTCACCCCTTCTTCCTTTTTCCCTGAAATTCTCTTATCCTTGAAGCCCACGTCCATTTCCGGCGATATTTGGAATCCACGGTCATTCCAAATGGTATCTGCAGAAAACACTAATTGGCTGATCGAGTATGGCTTGATCGACGATATCCCTGTTCCTGATCCAAATTTCTCTGTCCCGGTTACTGGATTTTCATGGCCCGTGCAGAACACTAGTGGTTCATCTACTGTCGGGTAACTAACATATCTGTCCATCTTTCACTTAGCGTTTCATTGACTCAATTTAATTTTGCCATTTTCACTATTTTTAACCAACTTTGAATTATTAACTTAAGTGATTTGTTGCTTCCCGGTGGACTTTTTTCTACAAATTGTCGTTTTGGGTTCATGGTAATTGTTATTTCTAATTCCCCTACCTTATGCCATAGGAAATTATAGAGAACTGTTAGATATGTTTTTTTTTTTTTTTGTCATTTCTCGGCTTGTAAGGTATTTTATAGCTCCAGTTTCTGAAATGGCCTCAAATAATATCAGAACGTGCTTGGATTTTGGTTATGTTGGTCAATTTCATTTTTAGTACTTTTGTTAGCAGGTGTAGACATTTGTTTATTTGGGAATTTCCTTGCTATTTTATGATTTGGGTTAAGTTGATTATGAGATAAAAATTTGTGTATCAGGGGGAAACCATGTTAGGTACTATTAGGGTTCTCTTGTGTATTGGCATTGAACAGATCCATATCAATAGGTTTCTTAGTAGCAAATGGTCTTGGCTGGAAAGTCATTTCATTCTTCCCTGCCGTAAGTAGGAGTGATACAGTTTCATTTGCATCATGGAAACGGATCATTTAATTGAATTATTGTTGTACAGAAAATGGGACGATAAATGTTTTCTTTAGCACGTTATATATTGGCGTGAGCAAGATGAGTACTTGTTTATACACAAGGCTTTTTGCCTCTTTTTTGGGTCATTTAGTAGGAATTAAGATTATACTAAGGTTCTAGGTCTTATTCTTGTCTTTTTGTAAAATAATAATCAAGAAATGGATCTAGATCTATTGAAAGTTATGTACTTTGACAAAATATAAAGGCAAAGTTTAAGTTTTCCATGATCTTTATTTCATTTTCTGCTATTTGAAGAATGATTAAAAGAGGTTACTCTTGCATTTAATCATAAGTAAGATCCTGTTTCTTGTTACTTTTAATGGATTATAAATTTTTTTTTTGTAGTTAGGAAAATTTTGCAAATATGTGATATGGACCTAAGTTGTTATTTCTCTCTCCCTGCTTTTTCCCTTTACACTATTATCTTCTTCTAATATCTCTACTTGTGAACTATCTTCGTAGTGTGGAAATTGATGGACCATTTGGGGAGTCTGATGCCCAGAAGGATTCCGGCTGCAAGAAGAGGTACGGAATGTCATTTAATGTGCAATTACTTTTCCTTTTCTTTTAGAAAAAGGGGGGTGGGAGCGAATTTTTACTGTGTTGTGTGTGACTGTAAATTTTGGCCCTTTAGATATATACACTTTGTTTGGACGGTATTGGCTACTGGAACTGAGAATCTGACACTTTTTTAATTCTTTTTTATTGTGAGTTGACAACACTGGGCTGGTGTCAAAGATTAGATGCTTAAGTGGATTTCAGAATTAGAATATGGAATTAAATCAGAAATCTTTTTCGTTTTCAGTCACTAGTCACGATCACATTCTTCTGAAATCACTAACTATAGGCCATTACACGTGTAACAGAACTATGCAATTAACACTTTGTGGTGAAGAGTTTGTGTATATAATTATATATTGATTCAATTTGGTTTTGTGATACTGTATAAGTACTGCTGAAAGTGTGGTGTTAGTTAACCTTTATCAAAGGCGTCACCGAATGGTGCCATTAAAATTATTCCACAATTTTTAATTCTTTGGACTGTTAAAGGAATTATCATGTGCTTGAGCTGCTGTTAATCTTTTCTTCTCCCCTTCCATGCCCCAAGAACTCTCTTTTTTACTTTGGATAGAAGTGTGATGCATCTGTTGTCTATTTATCTATATAATGTTTTATGTTAATGGAGAATGATTTCCCATCTCTCATTCTCTCATACTTCTGCTGCAGGGGTAGGTCAGAATCATGTAGTGCTTCTAGCTCCAAAGCGTGTCGGGAGAAGTTGCGGAGGGACAGGCTAAATGACAAGTACTCCCTTATTCTCTCCTTTCTCCGTATCTCTGTCCATTTTCTCTCTGTGAGGTACCCACACCCTTTATTCTCTTGACTGCTAGGTTTTTGGAATTGGGATCTATCTTGGAGCCGGGAAGACCCCCTAAAACAGACAAGGCTGCTATTTTGATTGATGCTGTCAGAATGGTGACTCAGTTAAGAGGTGAATCTCAGAAACTGAAGGACTCAAATTCAAGTCTTCAAGAGAAGATCAAAGAGTTGAAGGTGAATTTTACGTTCATTAATTGCTTAACAGCGTGTTGCCTGAAAGCTGCCCATAAGACTGAAAAACGGTTAGGGCGCTACTCTTAATTTTGCAAATCTGTGATTTTGTGTCATATAGGCTGAAAAGAACGAACTTCGGGATGAGAAGCAGAGGCTGAAGGCAGAGAAGGACAAGTTGGAGCAGCAGTTGAAAGCTGTGAATGCGCAGCCCAGCTTCTTGCCTCCGCCACCTGCAATTCCTGCTACATTTGCTGCCCAAGGCCAAGCACCTGGAAACAAGTTAGTGCCTTTCATTAGTTACCCAGGAGTTGCCATGTGGCAATTTATGCCACCTGCTGCAGTGGATACCTCTCAAGATCATGTGCTCCGTCCACCTGTTGCTTAAGCTAGTAACCTCTAATGCTTTGGATTTGCGTTTTGCACCCCTTCCAGCTATAAGGAAAAAAAAAAAAGACGAATCATTTGCTCATTGTGCTCGTCTGTATTAGGTTTAATTTGGGAATTCGAACTGGATATGATGGGCGATTGACTACCTATTTGCAATATGGAGTTTCTATGAAATGTTGGCGGTGCTCACATGTAAATTTAATAATTTTGCCTAGGAATCCATGTTCAATGGAGCTTTTTCTTGGTA
>CAOGCB010391437.1:0-15013 GCA_948266635.1 Cnidoscolus chayamansa | reverse complement strand
CTTATTCCACAGCAGAAATGTCCGTTACTTGTGTCACCATCTTCTTCCTTCTCCTAACCATGGGTACCTCTTCCGCCATATCCCTTGAGCTCGATGGATTGGAGACGATCCAAATGGCCCAAACTCAGATTGTGCAAATTCAAAAGTGGTTTCAGTCAATGGGTGATGGATTGACTTTGAACCGGCCTTTGAATCATGCTGGTGTGGCCTTCAGCGACTGTGTCAAGCTTTATTGTGAAAGTGAATTTCGATTCTCACAATTGCTTCTCAATGAGAATCAAAGCCATGATGATACTAGCATGTGGCTGAGTGGCGTGCTATCTAATCATAGAACTTGTTTGAACGGCTTGAAAGAGAAAGGATTTGATGAACTTCCACAGGTGACTCACAATTTGACATTCTGGCTTAATAAAGCCTTAGCTTCGCAATGGCAAGTAAGAGGCACAAGCAAAGGTAATTAGTTGTTTTATTTTTTATTTATGGATATTTACAATCTGCTTATCTCTATTTTAGCCATTGTTTATATTTTTCCAGCCGAAATTCAGAGGTTATTTTACTGTTAGACTATTTTAGCCATTGCACAAAATTAAACTTGACTCGTACTTAAAAAATAAAATTTAATTCAACAGTAAAGTTAAGTAGGCAAATCAAATATTTTTTACTGCGGATTCATGAAATTGGTGCATATATATATATATATAAATGGGACCAATTCTTGTAAAATTATGTGAAATTTCAATTGAAAACATTTGATTTATTTCATTATATAGGTGTTTACCTAAATTTTCCCTATTAATTGATCTGCTTTCCTTGATGACCTTTAAGAAGTACCACGAAGACCAATGTATAATCAGGGAGGCGGAGTTCTAACGTCATGGTCTTGGACAACATCGAAGGCAGATTTTGTAGTGGCAAGCGATGGTTTGTCTGGTACTCACAAAACAATTAACGAGGTTATAGCCGCACTTAAAAAATTGGGTACGAGGAGAAGCCAAAGAGTAATAATCCACGTGAAAGCAGGAGTTTACAATGAGAACGTAGAAATTGATCATTCAGTTAAAAATGTGATGCTTGTGGGTGATGGCATTGATAGAACCATCATAACGAGTCATCGAAATGTTGCAGATGGCGATACCACCTTAAGCTCAGCTACCTTTGGTAAGATTATAATGCATTTACACTATACGAGGTTGAATATTCTTATTACTGTTATTCCTACTTAGATTGAAGGGTTTGATTTTCAACATTGATTTGATTCGGTCTAGACTTCTGTCAAATTGCAGGGGTATCAGGCGATGGATTTTGGGCCAGGGACATGACGTTTGAGAACTCAGCTGGGCCCTATAAAGGCCAGGCGGTAGCATCAAGGGTAAGTTCAGATTTTTCGGTCTTCTACAGATGCAGCTTCAAAGGTTATCAAGACACTCTATTTGTGCTCACCATGAGGCAATTTTACCGTGACTGTCACATATATGGCACCATCGATTTTATATTCGGTAATGCTGCAGTAGTATTTCAAAATTGCGACATCTTTATAAGAAGACCCAGGCACGGCCAAGGCAACTATATAACTGCACAATCAAGAGATGATCCTAATGAAAACACAGGAATTTCTATACATAGGTCAAGAATCAGGGCAGCTCCAGATTTTGCTACAGTTAAAAATTCATTTAAAACCTATCTAGGAAGGCCGTGGAGAGCGTATTCAAGGACTGTGTTTATGGAGACAGACATTGATGGTCTAATTGATCCAAAGGGTTGGGGAGAATGGCAGGGTAACTTTGCACTTTCAACTCTGTTTTATGCAGAATATAATAATACAGGAGTTGGTTCTTCTACTTCGGGGAGGGTGAAGTGGCCTGGTTTTCACGTGTTTAATAGGCCACAAGAAGCTAGACCTTTTTGCGTGGTTAGGCTCATACAAGGAGACTCGTGGATCCCAGCTACTGGTGTGCCCTTTCACCTTGGAGTTTAAGTAGAACCGTATCTATGGTACCACATAAATGGGCTTGTCTAGCTACTGAACTCATGTACCAATGCTAAAACCTTAATGGCATACTTACGAGCAGATGAAGCGTCGGTGAATACCTCTATAGCACCTTATTTTCCTTCTATGCTTAAATTAAAAATGAGGATGATGTTTTTATATTAAAGCAAACGTTTTTCAGTTCCAAAATAATTCATTAGATGCCGTAGTTGATACTCTGGTATGCCTCCACTGTACGTGATTAAAACCTGCGTTTTAGGGTTAGATTAAATTGGAATTTATTTACTGTCTCACTTTTGTAAAAAATCATTTAGGTTATGCTCCATCCATCCTCTGACTTGTTTTTCTTTTTATAATCTGTTAATAATTTCAAAATATAATTTTTTTAAAAAAAAGTCATTTGTAACTGAGGTGTAAATAATTTTATTAACTCTTTATAAACAAAAATAACTATAATTTTGCGTTTGAGGAAATACTCCTTTCTTTTGTAAGCGTGTATATATATACTGCAAAGCGGAAAGCTGAAATTTTTGGGGAATAACATTGGACAGGTGTTATCCTTGCCATTTGGAGTTATAGAGTGTGGGAAAATTATTGCCGTCATTCCTCTGAAAACCCTAATCTGTAGCTATTGATCTCTTTCTCACAATCCACACGAACCTAAATCCTTCGCCAGACCATAGCAATCAGCCTGAGGTTCGTTCTCTTTCACATCTTCAATATCTTAACTTAAATGGTGCAGCTTCCTCTATGATGCTATGTTTGTGACCACTGATTGTGATCACTCGGTTTTCCAGCGGTTTGGACGAAGCGAATTATATAGTGAGAGTCGTAGGGTTAGATGGCCGGCGGCTCTGATGTGGCGGAAGCCACTCCCTTATCATGTGTTCAATGCGGGAAGCCTGCGCATCTTCAGTATGTAATTTGTTTATCCATATCTTTAATTTGGATTCTAAATTCTTAAATTGGTTCACATGGAATATCAACTTGCTTATCGTATCTCATGGCCATTCTAGGTCGTCGGTATTAAAACAGAAACCATTTCCTTAATAGTGCAAAGGATTATCACTCAAAGGATATCTTTTCATTCATGGAGATTATTTGACCCTTGTCTAAGAAGAAAATGAAAATATCTCTTTAGAATTGCTCTATCCTCTTCTAGATAGAGTGAAAAGGAGCAATGTGGAAGTTCTACCTATTGCGTAAAATTGAGAGAAAGAGCACTTGAAAGTAGTGAACAAGGTGAGGCTCTATTTGCAACATGCCGTAAAATCTTTAAGCATTTCTTTTAGTGATGACAGTGAAAATCGTTGCATCTGTGTGCCATTCCGGTATTTCAATAATAACAGCTTGAATTCCAAAGGCTGCTTGAAGAACAAGAGAAAGTTGAAGATGGACAAGAAGATGAATTCAAAGAGCAACTTGAGTATGAAGAGTGAATTTTTTTTTTTAAAAATTACGGATATCGAGATTTCAGTTAAAATTGATGAAATTGATCAAGCCATGGAGACTTGGGAAATTCTAATGAAAATTGAACAAAATCAAGTCAAGAACTTTGTTCCTTCTGACCTGTGGAGCCTTTCAATTGTTATTTCTGATTGATTTTGTTTCTTTTCATATTTCTGGATATGTGAAGAAACAAAGTGAATTCTTTGTTTCAACTTTGTTCAGACTGTATATTTTCCTTGCTTGGATTTTGATCCTTTCTGCACTGCTAACTCATGATTGAGTGTTCCCCAACCATGGGAGAATAATGCACTACGGGAAGATGAAGATACAGATAAAATTAGGGATTTTATTTATTTAGGAAATTTATAATTATTTGGTCAATTGTTATTCAGGACGCTTATCTTATTTAGTATTTCCAATCATATATGAATAGGTTAGGTTTCTATTATTATTAGTTCATCCTTCTCCTAAGGATTTGTTCCTTATCTTGTTTTTGTGTCTAGTTCTACATCAGTAAACCAATTATAGATATACATATTAATTAATAATGAAAAGATAGAAAGTTACTTGGCGAAAGAGCTGCATGCCATGGCGTGGGGACATATTGGATACACCAGGTCATTACTGGAATACTGGGACGCATTTATTATTTTACAGAAGTAGAAATATTTTAATATCATTTGCTTTTCTTTTTCTTGTTTCTTTACAACTAGTATTGTGCCGCATTGCCCCAGTGCTAGCAGTTCTATTTATTTTCATCTCCACCCTCTCCTTTTTTTCTGCTACAGGAGTCCCATACTGTGCCAAACTACCAACATACTTATCTCGTGATATAATTTGCAGGGAATCCCAAAGATTGAACCCAGCAGTGATTTGCAGCACGTTGTGGAGGTAAACTTGTTTTTATTTTTGTGGTGCTTTTGCTTTATGTCTAATTGTTGCATAATTATGTTGAACTTATTATTGTTTTTTGAAGTTAATTCTTTCTAACATATGATGCAGATCAAATTCAAAGAATGCGAGAAACTTGTCAAGTAAGTTATCCACTTCCATAAAAACATATTCTCTACAAGTGTGTGTATCCTGCTTCATTTGCCCAAGAACTTGCATGCCACTTGTGTCTTATTCACATACCTGTGCAAAATGTTATATATGCTTAAATTTTTTTAATGAGATGGAACACGTATGATGATTAGGAAGAGGAAATGTATTTTGATTTGGAAATCATCACCGAAAAAGATGTGCTGCGCTTCCGAGCGTAACTTCTTCCAATCCCTCTTCTCATTATGCCATTACCAATCGTCGGTGCCCTATATGACTACTTGGCAAAACATCACCTAATAAAGCTAGGAAGGCTTCTCATGTGTTTAGGGTGAATGGATGTGCATGCCTTTGGTTTATCCTTATTTGAATTCTATGCAAAAACACACATGCATTAGCCTGATCAAGTTCACCCAAGACTCAAACATGTAAGCTTATGGAGGATATACGCCAAGAAAAAAAACAAAGAAGACAAGGCGAAACTTGAAATCTCTATCTAAAACCACATGCAAAAACATTTAAGATTTGATTACTTTGAGAGAAAACAAGAAAAAATTGCAAGGGATATGAATTCTTACCTTGAATTTTTACGGTTGTCCTTAGATACCTTGCTTCCAAGGGACTCTTAGTTGCCCGCCCCACACTAACTAATAAGAACGGTTATCCTTAGGACCAAAAAGGACCAGTGTTACGGATGCATTCAGGGAAACATTATCATAGAAGATAGAAGTCTTTTATTTAGAGTTTTTTGACAGAATTGTGTTGCGCTTTTATTTGGAGTCTTTTAGCAAATTATATTAGGTTTAAGCGTCTTTTTTAGTAGAATTATATTAGGATTAAAATTCTTTTTAGCAGAAATAGATTTATCTAGTAATTTATTTAAATACTTGTACTAGATTTCTAATTTATTTAGAAATACTGAATGTAATTCTTATTATTAAGGATTATCTCATAACGAAAGAAAGCAAACAAAATTTTATTTGGAGTCTCTGAGGAATCTAGAGCTTCATCTCCTCTTCGTTAATCCAAGATAGGTTCCGGGCACATAACACAGGGACATAATAACCGGCTTACTTGTTTATCGAGTGATATATCTGGTAACCTGTTCTTGCAAATAGTGGAAGTGTCAGGCGAGGCGAGCTAGTGGCGTGGTGAGGTGCCCTTCGAGGAGGCACTCGCCTCACGGCAAAAAGGCGCTAGGCGAGGTGACGCTTCTTTCGTGCCTTCAAAGAGGCGCTCGCCTCAGGGCAAAAAGGCCCTAGGCGAGGCGAGGTACTGCCTCTGCAAAATAACTTTTTTTTTTCTTTTGTTTTAATGAGTTGAAAAACATGAAGTCCTAGCGTCATCTCATCTGCACCAAAAGAAAAACAGCATAAAAGCTCTCCACTGCCTCTCATTTGCCTCATTAGTCCTAACAAAAGGTATGTCTCTCTCTCTTCTTCCCTTCTTTCCTCTAAAGCTAGCACACCAGCATATTAGTTTTTCTTTGGGGTTATCTCTCTGTTTTCTCTCTTCGCCTTCTATTATCTCCTCTTTTTCTTTTCTTTCATTCTCTTCCTCCCTTTCTCAAAATGCCAGCAGCAGAATTTATCTATTTATTTTAATTTCCTTAATTTCATAAATTATAGATGGGTGTTGCCTTACAATTATGAATCAGTGTTAGTGTTGATTTAATTCTTTACATCAGCTATAACTTTTTTATTTTTTGGTAAATTATTTTTTAATCTTTAAATTTCAACCGTTAATTATGTCTATATATTTTTAGAATTGAAAGCTTCTGTGTCCCAATATTTTAAATTTCCTCCATGATTCTATTAATTTTTTATTAATAAAATACAAAATAATGAAAAATACTCATTTTCCCTTTTCTTCGTCATTCCATTCCATCATCATCATCACAGTCTCGATACATGTATGCAGTGTGGGAATTCTGATGTTGAACAATTACAAGTGAGCATGAGAAAAATGAAAGTCTAAATGCTTGGCACAAAGACTTTGCATAAGATGAACAAAAGCAAAAAGGTACAGCATTTTTCTTCTCTATATCAGACTCTAATTTCCAGCATTTCACTTTTAGCCACAACTAGACAGCACAAAGAGCAACTGACCGAAAGACGAATTCTGTCCTAGACCAGTGAACCATAACAGATGCTAACATGTAAAGCTCACAAGGGTCATTCCCCTGATCTTTTTCCCTCCCAAAGAAAACGATTACATTGTAGACACATCATGGTTCTTGACGAACAATTCCTGGGCTATAATTCAAGTGCGACATAAAGTATCAACAAAATATCAGAACTGCCAACAATAATGAAGTATTTATATATAAAATCTATGGAAGAAAGGACTTTTAGATGAATTTAAAATGCAGAAACATTCGATTATAAAAGTATAAGGAAATATCCATCAATTATATTGAAATTCTAGGACTAAAAAGCAATTTACTCTTTTTCTTTTCTTTCTATTATACTAGTGCCGTATGCTTTTTTCTTTGAATATGTTTTCTTGTAAAACTAGTTCATCTTCATGTTAACAATGTCGTATGCATACGATATAGAAATTTATGGCTATGGCACCTCATTTTAGTCCTCGTTTTGTGCCTCTTTGCTTGCTACTCTACTTATTTTAGGCCGTCATTGTCAATTGGTGATTAGAAAGGCATTTTTGTGGCTGTATGGGACACCTTAGAAACACCATTTTCTTATTTTTACCCTTCTGTTCCATAAAAAATTTTGGGAAGCACTTTATACTGTTGTCTAAACAAGTGGGTGGCATGCTGCCATTCATAAACTGTATCCCTATTCCAATTTTTACATGAACAATTCTCTCTGCAACAATTACTATTCTCAGATAGCAAGGTAGCTTTTGGATGCTGCTGCTTGGGTCATTTGTCCTGGTGTAACTACTGATGAAATTGATTTGAGTGGCTCACGAAGGCATTTCAATGCTTTTTTGCATTTGTTTGGTTGCATGGTTTATAACAAGAGTAGTTCGCCATTCACAAGATTCTAGCTGCATAGGAGCAACTATATGGTCTTCTTAACTTTTTTTCAATTGTAAGTTTGTAACCCACTTCAGGAGGGTATCCGTCTCCTTTAAATTATCATTTCTTTCCGAAGTCATGCTGCACGCAGGTAGTCCTTTTCCTTACTTAGATGCTAATTCCACCATGTCAATTTCTCTGGCACGAAAGCACTTCAAACTTGCTTTTATACTCTAATTTCTGAAGCTATGGGATGATGATACACACTAAGCGGTTTTTTCTGCATGCCTTAAAATTTATCATTCTAATGGTGGTAACAAAACCATCTGGTTTACTATTCTAATCCTCTTATCCTTGATAGACATGATGATTGTTTTTAGGTCATTTTGACCATGTAATATTGTTGTGATAAAGTGCCTGAGTTGAAACTTAATGCACCAGGAAATTAGAGGACGGTGGTATTCTAAATTCGGATGTAATTGTATACTACACAGGTTTTCATGGTACAAATTTCTTGAATTCTCTTTGTTCATATTTTTTTGGGGGCTAAAAAATTCTAATTAACCCAAAGATTCATGTTGACCATTGGTAGACGCATGCAGGTGATCTCATCGAAACATATCTTGTCGGAAATATGCTGATGAAGCATCTTGTCAATTGGTCCAGTGTACTTATGAGTGCTTGGATAAAGCAATATGGGTACAAGTTATATTTTTGTTCTTCCTCATTTTTGTGCTTTTATTATATGCGTTAGCATTTATTATCTTTGTTGCTCTTTTTAAAGGAGGAGCACCAACTGCATATTAAGGAAATTGCCTTAACCATGTTTCCATCCAATGTTGATTTTGAGTTGGGACTGTAATTGAATTGGTAGATCTAGGTACCCTGTTTTCTTTAAGAGCTTCAGGTACCTTGGGTTTTCTGATTTTGCACAAGTTTCTGCAATTTTATGGATTGTCAACAACAATCTCCTCTGTTTGTTCTGCCTTTTCTATTTAAATTCACTGAAGTTTGATGTCTTATGAGAAAGGTTTCTGACCCAGAGATTTTTTTCCTGCTTGATTGATATTCAGTGAAACCTGGAGTTTGATTTCAGGAAATTCGAGAAGTCATTAACCGCCATGCTATAATGTCAGTCTTATATCTCTGGTAAACTAGTTGATGCCAAAACTTTGTATAATTCTATTACCTACGATGATTTTATTTTTTTTCATTTTTTTATTGTTTTTTAAACAGGTGAAATCATATCGGGGTCGTGGTATTGGAGAGCTTTTCCATTGTGCACCAAATATTCCTCATTATGGAAGTATCCCCGAGTAAGCAAGGCTTTTAAATACAATATTTTCGCGCTGAAAATGCATCTATTTTCATACTTGTAAAGGAAGATGAAAGAGTTGCAAATTTGTGAGGTGGCCTGATGGATGAACTGCTGTTACTGCAGATGGCAAACACAGTGCTCAATTTGAGCACACTATTTTGGTAAATGTGGTTTCTCTCTTGACTATCTTCCTACTTCGTGTTTCATCCTGCCTCCGATGGTTGCTAGTGTGCTATGTTGCTAAATACATGGTGGTCTTTTATAGCCGTTCTCATGTATATGATCTATATGTGAAATGCAGGTGACAGAAACTGGAGTCGAGGTTCTTACAGCGGGGCTGCCATCATTCCCCAGTGTCTTCCCGTGGTTGATTATATCATTGGCCTTCAACATATACCTGATATAAAGAAGGCAATTTTTTCTCTTCAAAAGGAGGAAGAGAACTTATTTTTCATTTCAATCAAGAAACTCGGTGCCAATTATAGGTTTAATTCCTTTAAAGAGGCATTTGTAGAAGCAAGATGATGCTCTGCTTCTGAGCATATAGATCTAGGACGTGAGAAGCCCAATTCAAAATGGTTTTGATCCTAATACGTCCGTAATGGATTCCTTGAAAGATTAATGATTGAATGTCAGGGTTTCTCAAGTAGCCCAAATAAAGAATTTTGGGCTTCGTTCGACCAATTGAAAATAATGATTATGGGGCCTCAACAGCTAAAATCAAAAGGAAATTGAAACATAATAAAAATATGGTTAGGTCGGCCGATTAGATGTCCAAATAACTGGATAGATCAACTTAAAGTTGGAATCATAGTTCTACGAACCACGGTTGCCTAAATAGGGGGGCATTGGGACAGCAATTTTGCTGGGCCGAATTGCGAAGTGAAGCTCAATATTCATTTTGGGCCTCAATCAAAGCCCTATAAAAACAGCACGGTCCACTGTTTGGCCCATTTGAAGGTGCATTTATAGTAAGAAGCCCATGACAGACCAGTACAAGAAATGTTATGGGCCCTTCGGCCCAATGTGAAGCCCAAATGGAGCACTATATTCATCATAGGGCCTTATTCAAAGCCCAACAAGTAATAGATGCTTTCGACATTTTAAGCCCATGTTAAATGCCCAATTATGATAATAAGCCCAATACCCAAGCAGAAGCACAGTTTATCTGCCCTATGTAAAGCCCAATTTTCTTTGGGGCTTACTGGAAGCTTTACAAGCCCAATTAAGTATTGACGTATCAGCCCAGATTAAAAGCCCAATTATATTCATGCTAGCTCAACAGAAGCGAAATGGATTGTTATGGGCATATTAGGCCCAATATATAAGCTCTATATTCATTTTGGGCTTATTCGAAACCCTATAAACCCAATAGATGTATCGATTTCTTGGGCCCGGGTTAAAAGCCCAACTATATAAGCTCAATAGTAGCCCAAACAGAAACCGAAATGACTGTAATGGGCTGTTCGGCCCAATGTAAAAGCCCAAACGGACAGACTGACTTGACGTACCAGCCCAATGTTGGCTCAAATTGAAAGCTAAAGGACCCATGTGCTTCGGCTGCCGGCCCATAAAATTATTTTCAGCCTGACGCACGAGTATATATTGGCCCAAATCAATAGCCTAACTGATATTCGAATTGAACTTTTTGGGCCTCATCGGCCCAAATCAAAATCCTGCTTAATATATGTTCCCATTTATCTCCCACCAATGCCGGCCTTTGGTCGAAAACAATAACAAAATTTAAACATAATTAGGAACCTTCCGACCTTTAAATTCATGATCAGTTGCTGCTTTTTCATTTCTAGGTATTTAAATATTCACTTTATCATAAAGCTTCAAGATTAAATTATTTCACAATTTATTAAAAAAAACAAGACAAGTAGAATAAAGATACAGTTTACTATAAAAAAAATTCTACTAAAAAATTGAACGTAAAGAGGAGAGCTAGTTATGAGCACAGGAATCTGATGTCAGAAGCCAGTGGATCCAACAAGGGAGGAATACGAGGCATTTTCATCATTAGCCACAGGCCGCCTCTCGTTAAACTTGTTTGATACCATATCTCTACTAGTAACAAGTTCTCTAAAATCCAGGCCTGCAATCTCACACAATTCTGTCCTTCGATGCTTTGCAGCCTCAATGTCACCATCCCAGCAAGTGTCGGATATTATTTCAAGTGCTTTCTCTATCTTGTCCTCTGGCACAAGGTTCCCCTTTTGCAAGAGTACAAGGTAAACTTGCTCGGCAGAAGCTTTCCTAATCTGAATTAGAAAAAGAAAAATGGCATCTGAGCTTCTCGAGTGCGTTGGATCTATTTCTAAAAATAGACCACAATAACCACCACCACAAGAATAACAAAATAATTCACGAACCTTGGGATATCGATGGCAAAGAAAATTAAGAAGATAAGTCAATGCCCGAGCATTTCCATGCTCCAAAACTGAAGCAATATATCCAAGTATTGAAATGCCAGCATATAACTTCGAAAAATCCTTAGACCCTTTCAATTCGACAGCAATAGAATCCAAAACACCATCGCAGAATATTGGAGTGTGAACCTGGAAATGAAACTCCAAGAGATTAACATATGAAAGGCTAACAAATCCAATATGGAATGTTGTTCTCACTGTTTATGTACACGAGAGAAAATTATCAATTAGAGATTCACTATTGAACCTGAAATTGTTCACTTATATTAGAGGATGTAAATTAAGGCCCTTGCTACTGGCAACGACAAAACAAGAGAAATATAAATCATCCAGGTACAGAAAAAGCAACTAAAGGAAAACAATTAATATATAAGTGGGATCCTCAAACCAACTAAATGAGAACAGTAAGAAACTAACAGGGACAGCACAAATAAATTTGGAGCAAACAAAATGGTGCAAGTAAACTAACCTCCATGTTCAAGAATATCTTTTTGCTGAAAAGAATCTCAATTGTCTGAAATAAAGGAAAATCTTGGTTAAGACGGAGAAGCTTCATAAACAGGGCTACTATTACAACTGTCACGGGCCGGATTTTCAATACTCCTTTAGATCCGTTCGGCAATTGCTCTCAACTCTTTCAAAGCAAGTCACTCAATTTTCTCACACATTAATATGCACGATAATGAGATTTGGTAAATATTGAGAGAGCATAGAATATTGCATACAAGCATTAGCATAACAAGATATAACGAGACAATCACATAATCATGACAACAAGAAAATGCCAGATTTAATGAATGGGCTACTTCTTTCATTGCTTAATCAAAATAGTACAATCATAGCAAGGGCCTTCCCATCACTTGTAACAGGAGAAAAACTATAAAGAGCAACAATGGCCAGCTGGGCCCAGAGCTTCCAGTAGCCAACTAACCAATCACCCCTAAAGAGCGGTCCTTAGGAACATAATGCCCTATAGCAGGAAGATACATCTTTGTAATGCGACTTGTATTAAAAATAAAGTACATATCAATTTCTATGTAATTTTTAAAAAGAGTGCAATGGCTCAAGCATCTTGATGTCTCCTTTTGTCAGAAGGCATTATGTTCCTATGGCTCTTTAAGGGGGAGTGGTTGTTGGCTACTGGAAGCTCCAAGCCCAGCTGACCACCATTGCCTCAACTTTCTTGCACCTTCACTCCTTATAGGTTTACCCCCTACTACAAGTGATGTGAAGGCTCTTGTTGTGATTGTACTATTTTGATTAATTAATAAAAGAAGTAGCCCGTTCCATAGTAGTTAAAAGCGCTAGGTGCACTCAAGGCGCACGACATGCGCCTTGCGACTAGGCGCAAGGCGCAAAAAAAGCGCACGCCCGAGTCCAAAAAAGCGCCCTACCTTTAAAATATATATATATATATATATATATATATATATATATATAGAAAGAGAGCAATACAACTACATAAATAATCTAACATAAGTAAATCTATAATCATAAATATTTCAACTAAATAAACAATCATAATAACAATTAACAAGATTTAGGGTTTAGGGTTAATAAATAAATAAGGATTATTTTTAACATCAAGATGTAAAGGATATAAAAAGAAAAAACAGTAAATAAAATTAAAACCTAAAACACCAACGTCCCCGTCTTCCCATGCAAAAATGATGCACCACTTTTGATGTGGTGGGGGGGGTGATGAAATGGGATGGTGGAAGATGAGGGAAATGAGAAATTTGTGAGGGATTTAGGAGGAGGGATGCGGCAGAAGCTGAATCCCGTTTCAGCTTCTGCCGCTTTTAAGTTTTGTGTTTTAAACCTAAGGGCCAAAACGACGTCGTTTTGGCCCTTAAGGTTTTAAAAAAAAAACCCTTAGGACCAAAACGGCATCGTTTTGGTCCTAAAGGAAACAAAAAAAAGAATTGTAGAGCAGGCGCGCGCTTGCTCGCCTGCTCGCCTTGCGCGAGGCGGTGCAAGGAGCGCGCCTGCTCAGCGCTTTATTAAGCGCGGCGCCCGGCGACTGTTCCGGGCGCCGGCGTCGCCCGAGCGCCTAGGCACGCGGGGCGCTCGCCTTTGATAACTATGATAAATAACTATTTCTCTTCATTTCGTTCCTCTACAAAACTTGTTTGATTTTTTCTCATCCTTACGTTTTTTTCCAGCAATTAGCCTCTCTATGTCCTCGCTTGTCATGCATCCTTCTATTTTTTTCCAGCAATTGGCCTCTCCTCTACTCTTCATTAGATCCGCTTCTGCCTCCACTTCTTCCTCGACCTCTTCCATGGAAGCCACCTCTGCCACTACCATGTTTTCATGCATCTCCCCCTTCACTTGAAAAGCTTTTTATTCATTCTTTTCATATAACCTGAGTAACCTATCTTCATGAGCTTGCGAAGAACTCATTAGTTCATCAAATGAATAATTTGATAAATCATGGGCTTCCTCAATAGCAACAATAATATGTTCAAACTTTGGAGAAAGGCTCCTTAAAACTTTTGAAATGACAATTTCTTCAGAAATATTTTTACCATACGACTTCATTTGAATTAAGAATAGAGCTTTGGCATCCTTCCTTTTGGTTATTTATTTGCATCAGTAGAATACTTGCTTAAATAAAGGAAACTAATTAACAAACTAGAGAAAGACTAATTCAAACGGCGGTGCTCCGCCTGGTACAACAGCATATCTGTGGGTTTGCTCATAGATCTCCTAAGGTTGGAGAGAGCGCCAATGGTTTAGTCTACTTGGTTTGATCTTTGGTTTGGTTAGCTGGGAAAGGTTAAACCCATCTATCTGGGCAACAAATTTTGTACTCTTACACTATTGTTAGTTTCTTTAGATCTACTTATCAATAGAAATATTATTCTGATAGAAAATTCTTCTATAAAATTTATTAATATCTGAACTCATTATACTTCATCTACTTAAATGGTCGATCTTGATCTCATATCTTCCAACATAAGGTTATCTGCATAGAGCATGTAATAGCAACGAGTGGAATGTGTGCCACCAACAGTTCAAGTCGCATTTGATTTCCCAAAGCGACGTCAGTGTCTTTCAAATAAGAAGAATGTAACAGCTGACATGATTTATAATAATAATGAAAAAAAATCAATAGTAGAGGTGAGCAGGTAGGCATGGTGTAACAACAGCTTCTAAGGGAGTGGCTTTGAGGTTGGTCAATCCAGTACTCTCACTCATATCTACTGGTTTTCCTAAGTTGCCAACGAGACTCCAGGACACATTCTCCTTCCACTGCTAAATGGTATCAACTAAAAAATGTTGGCCCTTAGAGTCCATATTCTTGTGAGTCGCCAGAAATCTTTCAGGTTGAAACTCAGAAGGGTTCAACCACACGCGTGAATCTTGATGAATTTTTGAAACATTCACGATAAGACGTGAATATGTGTTAACCCCATGAACTAAAAGAGTGTTTTGATGATTACAAAACTTAAGGAACTTGGACATCTTTCATAAGCAAAAATGAAGATAAGAGAAACTTAAGGAACTTAAAGAAGAATGAACAATCAAGAGAATGGACCACAATCCTTGAAGATGGCAAGTAAGTAGATTAGGATAAAATGTACAGAAAATGAGAATAGTTATGAGTTGCCATTTAAACAAAAAATTTAAGCTTTTACAAAGTCAGAAATCACTGAGTTGAAAGTAGAACCTAGTATTGTTTTTAAAATACAAAGTTCTAATTTCATGTTTTTAGAAGTTCTACTTCTATTATTCCAGGTTCTAAAATCAACTCAGAACGATTTTCACTACATGACAAAATAACGGCTAGCTGCTTT
>CAOGCB010390988.1:0-10390 GCA_948266635.1 Cnidoscolus chayamansa | reverse complement strand
TGGAACCACCATAATGTTGAAGAATGTACTTGGGAAACTAGGGAGTCTATGGTTCAGCAGTACCCCTACCTGTTTCACTATTGAGAGTTAGAATAGAAAGTATTTAGCTTATATGTAATGAGAACGATGTAAAAATGTTACGTTATGTATATATGTTATGACGTTATGTTATATGTTATATGCTATGTATGTTTCATATATATGTTTTATGTTATATGTAAGTATGTTGAACATACAGGGGACAAATGTTCCTAAAGGGGGGAAGTATGTAACGCCCGAAACATTTGCGACATCAAATTTTGAATTTTTGATCAGAATATTCATGGAATATTCAGAAACTTGGCTGAAATTATAATTAGGGACTAAAATGCTAAGTTATAAAAATTACAGGATTAAAAATGTAAAAAGTAAGGACTAGAATGAACAGATGGAAAAGATGAGGGATTAAAGTGAAGTTTGGCTAGGGTTAACCTACAAAGCCAAGTTCAGCCGTTGAACCCATGTTGCCCCTCCACTATAAATAGTGGAGGCAATAAGCCAAGGGAGGAGTTTTGGCAAAAATTTGTAACTCCTCCTCATCTTCTCTTAAACCATCTCTAACCAAACAGAAACCTTAAGAGAATTGAAATAGGAATTGAATTAAGTTAAAGTTAAAGAAAAATGCTGAAGGAAAAGCTAAAGGGAAAGCTTGGAAGAACTTGAAGGAATAGGTTCAAGCCAAGAGTTCTAACAAGTTTAAGTAATCAAATTAGGTTAGTTTAAATGGTATATGATGAGTTAATGATAGAAATGAAACATGCAAATGAACTTAAGTAAAGTTTAGGTTAAACTGAAGAATTTAGAGAAAAGTGGATACATGACAAAATGATGAACCAAAGATGAAGTTATGCATGTTCAAATGTAATTAAAGATGATAAAAGAATACACAAAACAAATGTATGTAAAAGAATTAGGGAGAATCAAAGGTTTAGGTTTATAGAGGTTTATGTGAAAATGATGAATGCATGATGAATTATGGTTGCATGTGTTCGAATTGAGTTTAGCTAAATTGATGTTGATGTAAATTAATGTTTAGAAGAAAAAAATGATTGAGTTTGCAGGTTTTTAGGTATGAAAATATGCAAGAACCAAGGTTTTGGTCACTGTCAAAATCCAAATTCAGCGGCCTAAATAGAGTTTAGGTAGTCAAAACTGGAAGCAGCTTAATAGAGAAAAAGGGAAAGTGCAGCTTTGGCAGCCGAATGTGGGACTTTTGGCCTCCGAAACTGTTGGCACAAGAGGCTAGTGGCAGCCGAACCTACTGTCGAAATAGAGACTTTTATCTCTGTAAGGATGAGCTTCGGCTACCGAACCTGCCGCCGAAAGTCATAGGTTTAGCAAATTTTGACCTAAATTGCTAGGATTAATTATGTTATATTTATAACATGTTCTATGGAGGTTTATGGGATGCTTTAAGTATGTTTTTAATTTAATGATGAGTCCCTAATCCGAAGTTCGAAATACAGGATCTGACCTTGGAAGTTAGGGATAATCATGATGAACCGAGGATTCGTTGATTATGCTTAAGTTTCCAGGTGAGTAGATATGAACTAAATGTTTTTATGATACAAAAATATATGTTTTATGGCATGCTTATGCATCACGGCTATTACAGGTTGTTTTGCATTAGATCACGAGATATGCTGCATGCATTAATTACATATCATGTGAAAGGAAGTAGTGGACGACCCATGATCTCGTATGATATGTTGATGATGGCTATGGATGATATCCCTAGGTTTGTCCTTTCATGTATTCTATGTTGTCTGTTTTGGCATATCCTTTGGGATGTACCGTGGACTGTCCCTAAGAAGTAACACTAGAGTGATTGGGACATTTAAGGAGATATCTATGTTTATGTTACGATATGACCCAGATGGCCAAAAGGAGCTTCTAGGCGCATATTTGTATTTCGGGTAGTTTTTGGAAGATGGCTATGCCAACTGAAACTCACCTAGGGATCTTGGTGACATTATTATCTAAGGTGAAATGTTTGACGATGTTGCATGTTCACGAGCACGAAAAATATGTTTTCTATATCTGCTCAAAATCTATTTCAAGAAAACTTACCCGTTTTTTGTCGTCCCATCCCATCCTTGATTTCCAACCCCATTTTTCACAATTATACAGGACATACCGGAAAACACTAGGTAGCTCGGATGTGATACCATGACGTAGTTTTTGTATGTTTTGCCTTTAGGATATGTAAATGTTAAAAATTATGTTTTTAAAATCTCATGTATGTAAAATTCTTACGTTTGGATTTTTGGTACTTATGTTTACGCTCACCACGATGATTCATACGGGTATAATGTAAGACACATATACTAGAAATTTAATCATTCCTTAAGTTAATATTATACCAAAAGTCTTTTATATCCATGAGATTAATATTGATGTTTATGTTTATGTTAATGGAGCATGTAAATGTTAATGTTTATGGCTTATTAGGGTTTCAACCACCTTCGGGTGGTCAGGATTCTAACAGTGGTGGCAGTCCATACCGAGCGGGCTATTACCGGTTTAAGTATAAATATTATTTTAGAAATTAAGCTAATGTGCAAATATTGATATAAAATATTTTTGTTATATTTTATCAAGCAATGTTTCAAACATGTATTATTAGAATATCAAAGATCTAGCAGAATGACCATTGAGAAGTGTGAAATTTATATTCTATTTATTTTGTAAATGATTATATGTTTCACACTATCAATCATGGTGTTAATAAGTCCATTATGAATATTGGAGTTTGCATTTGAGGGTCAACATATAGTGAAAATGCCAATGACTATAATGGTATTTTGACTGATGTGGTTCAGTTATAATACCCTGCATTACTAATAAAAAGAGCAATACTCTTCAAGTGTGAATAGTTTAATATGACTCCAAATATTGACATTAAGTTTCATAAACAATATAACATAATTGATATTAATAATAGGCGAAGATTAAGTAGATATGAACCATTCATTATTGGTTCCCAAGTTGAACAAATAGTTTATATCACTTATCTTAGCATAAGAGGGAATAAGGTAGATTAGTATGCAATATGTAAGGTGAAGCCTAATCCCATGTTCGTCATACATACGTCAAATTTGACAAATCAAATGTTAGCTAAGCATTTCAAAAGAAGAAGCAAAAGTCCTTCAAATTAATACAAATTCTCAAGAACAAGTTGAAAATTTAGATGACCTATTTGGTGAATATGTGGATATTGAAGTTATTGAGAAGGATGAACAACAAGAAGAGTCTTATCTAAATTTTTCAACAAAACTTGAAGACAAAGATGAACTTATTGAATATGATGATAGTGATTGTGAATAAATATTATTTTAATATATTTGAGAATTTGACATATTGATCTATTTTATTTTATGAAGTTTGTAATGAATGATATTTGTTTTCAATGGAAAATGACATTTATACTACATGTTATTTATATATGAATTAACATGTCATATGTGCATTTAAATTATTGAAATACTTATCATTACATGCATGTATAAAGCATGAGTTATGCAAGTTTTATTGTTTAAAATAAATATGGTGCTGCTCAATTTGTATGAATATTCTATCTTTAATACATTCATGTTAAAATTAATTCTATTATATAAAATTTTAATTTATATTTAGATTACAATTATAGTTAAAAGTATACACATTTCAGCAAATAGTCATATTGTGAGTATAAGAACACCTTCAGCTTCTGAAAGTGATCCTTCGACACTACAATCCATACCATATGTTTACTCTAATGCTCATGAGGGCGGAGCTATTAGCTCATATGGGTCCTAACCAATGCCTTTGACTATAAATAATTATTTCATTAAATTTATTATTTATGCATAACTTCTAGTAATATTATATATGCTTCTTTATTTAGTTTTTCACTAGATTCTGCTTGTGCTCAGTGATGACTGGTATTTTTAATGAGTGAGTCGATATGGATAGTGTTAACTATAAATGTGTGTTATAGGAGACAACAAATTTCTATTGGGAAAATTTTAAGATAATAAATATATTAATTATATATTTAAATATTCTTATCTCATAATTTTCAAATTATATTAGTGAAATTGCAGAAAGAATTTTATTGAGATCCTTCCATTGAAATAATGGTTAAGGAAGCATGAAAAACAAAACAACAAATAGATATAGAGACATGATGTCAAATTTTAAGACAAAAACAAGAAAAACCTAATTTTATTAATGATGGCACATGGAAAAAGATGAGATTAATATTGGAATAACACGACAGTGATTTGAAAGTCAAAATAAAATTCTCAAAATTGTCATGGTGTTGTAGATACTTTTGGATTATCCACTCATACAGATGGATCCATTGGTTATGCTGAAATATTTGATATATCGGTAAGTGTCATAAAAATATAAAATTTCGTTCACATACTTCATTAATTATTATATAAGAAATGGATTGTGGATGAGAATATTGCTTATTTTATGATTTTTTTATTTCATAATTAGTGAATATCTAGATATGGGATTTTTTTTATTTGATTTAATTTTATTTATAATAATTTTTATTGTTTTATTATATACGTATTAACATATATGATATGTATTCTGGAGAAACAAATGGGCCAACTAATGATTGCGAGTGAATTGTTCTTATACACGCATACTCATAATCATGACAATGGAAATTTTATTGATGGGAGGTTAAGATATGTACATCTACATTGTTTCTATTTTCCATCTTTTATTTTCACTTATATATGTATTATAAAGTAATTTAAAATAAATAACATAAATTATTCATACTTTACTGCATTCTTTATTTATATATAGGATGCTATTGTGTCTAAGAGAAAAGATTTGACACAGTCATTTGAAGACATTGATGATAACTAAATATATATATATAAATATTGTGGGAGGAAGCAAGAAGAGAATGGATTATAGTCTTAGCTCTCAATCTTTAATAATTTATGCTCGTGTGCCTTTATATTCTACATCGTTAGGTATGTCTTCATTTGTTGTATCACAAAATGATGCTTTACAGAAACATCATAGAAAATTACAACAACATCTTGAAAATGAGTTAGAATAAAGAATGAACACGAAGAATGAGATGAACGAGTTTAAAGCTTCTACAATGGAACAAATGACCAAATTAATTAGCGGTTTACCAACTCTTCCCTTTCATCCACAATATAGATGATGTTTTTTTGTGATTTTGATGTTTATCAGTGTACATACAAAATTTACATTTATACTACATTAACATTTTAATATATGCTAAATTAATTAATTTTTCTTGTCTGTTTATTGATATTACATTATCAAATTTTATTTATTTTATTTTATTAATATGCTTTCTAAAACATGTTTAAAATTAAAATAGATAAATCTAAAATTAAATATTTAAAATTTTTAGTAAAATCTTCCAATGAAAGAAAGTGTTAGCTAATTGAAAAATAAATTAAATACAATGACTACATGTTTCATTGGTATATATTTATTTCCATTTTATTGAATTTAATTTATTTGTAATATTAAAGACGAAAAATAAATAATATTTTCAACAATGTAGCAATAAAATGTTTCGTGGATAACTGCGTCTGTATTTCATATTTATGGGTAAAAATAACCTTTAAATTAATCGAAATGTTTTTTATTGTCGCTAATTTTATTGATATTTTTTATTTTATTGTTATTTAATTGGTCGATATATTTTTTTACCTATATTTTTAACTTTTTTATAGTGTAAATTTGTGCTTACTAATAATATTTTATAAATGTAAATAGCATGTTTTAGCTTGTGCAGCAAAATATCTTTATAAAATCTGTAAAGATGTAAAAGATCAAAATTCAAGCATCCGCAAATCTTTTTTTCTTTTGTCTCGAAAATTAAAATCTCATACTTTTTGAACTACCAAAATTGAGTATTGGATAAAAAGCATTCTGTAACTTACTCATTTAACCATCCCTTTCTTCATCCTAATTAGTCCCCATGCCCTTAATTTAATGATACTCAAAATGCTCTCTCTCTCTCTCTCTCATCTTTATTACCATTTTAATTTCTTAAAACATACATCTTTAACACATTCATAGCAACAATAAGATAAAAAAAAGAAAAGAAAAGAAGGGATACAACCGAATTGAACACATGAAGAAGCCAATAATAAAGAAATCTTCAAGAAGAAGAGGGCCACTTCTTTTGGATTTCAAAGTAGTAGCTCACATCCAAATAGCATTTTCCATCGTCATCTACAATCTGAAAATATAAATAAATCACGTCTATTCTCCATTAATATACCTGACCTTTATTAAGTTTGGTCTAATCATTTCAAATTCTTACTAAAAAAACTAACCAACCTTGGTTGTAGCAGAATAAGAGCCTCTTGCAAAAATGCCAGAAGGAGTGGTTTCCTCTTCCAGTTCACAAGTATAGAGCTCTTCCCTTGTACCGAATGTTCCCAGCATCACTTTTCTATGCTCCACTGTGATCTTCATGAGCTTTTCTTTTCATGTGCATATATAATTTCCAACCTAAATGTCTTTGAACAACTCATAATTAAATAATTAAATTTAAGTGTAACTGTGCATAAGACTTACAAGACAACCCACTCAAATACAGTGATTAATTCCTTAATCATTTTGTGTAACGATCTGAAATTGGATCACTAAAAAAGAAAAAAGAAATATAACCCCTTATGGATAAAGTATAACTATTCAACATAATTGCATATCCAACTATTCAAAACAAACTCTCCAAGCTCAGCGCTGCTCTCTACTTTGATATTTGAAAAATTAGAGTGAGGGGAGGAGAGATAAGCTATTATAGGTATCCCACTGAGCAGATATAATATAAATATAAAATTTCTTTTTCAATTCTATGTATATGAATGTTTCAAATCAAATATGATCGACCTTCATAAGGGCTCCTCCGGACTTCTTATTAAGATAACATTTTTCCAATAATTTTAAGGACATAGACTTTCCTTCGATTTGATTTTTCTATTGACATATACTAGAGGGCATAAAATGAACTATCATATTATATCATGTGCTATATCTAGAGAGACTAGTAGGTAATCCAAGATTCACAACGCATAACACAATTAAATAAATGCAATGAATAATATTAGTATGTACTTCCAATATAAGCAATATATAATATAATGATGCGTGATTTCGTTTATTTAAAAAATAGTTTATATATGCTCACCTCTTATAGACTTAAACTTTAAATTCTTTATGACGTTTACTCTAATGGATCCTTATCTCTCAAGTTTGACTATGTATTGGAGGACTTATGATTAAATACTATATATAAACTTTCTTATATTAAAAAAATCCTTAAATATCCCTTAAAAGCCTCTTAAACACATGAAAAAGGCATGTAAATAAGGAACATATATGGGAGTTTAAGTGGTTGAAAGTCCTCTAGCAGAGTCAAAACTATTTTCGTGGGCAACTTTTAACAAGCCTAAAGTCTACCTTGGAAGCCGCATATATGAGTCCTCTAACGGCAACTTCAATAGTCGAAGGTATCTATAATAGCCCAAATTTTGGATTGCCATCAGCGCTAGGGGCATGTATAAAGCATGTGAAGAAGGAACAAACAAGAGAGTTTTAGTGGTTGAAAGTCCGCTAGTAGAGTCAAAACTATTTTTGAGAGCAACTTTCAACAAGCCTAAAGTGGAAGCCCCTTATATGAGTCCTTCAACAACAACTTCACTGGTCAAAGGTATTTGTAATAGCCCAAATTTTGGACTGCCATCATCACTAGGGTTCTGACTATCCAACAGTTATCGAAATTGTCTGTCTATATGTGGTAAGGCTATAAACGAGCCGAACTGGTGGGGTATCCATAATAGTCCCAAAATCAAATATATAGTGTAGTACTGCTAGGAAATATGGCATTCCATATCCTTATACTAACTTTGATACATATTAAAGTACAATAGGGATAATGTTACCATTTATAGTCTTTTATGTGTCAGTATGCATCACCGAGAAACATGCATTTTCATTATGTCCGAATTATGCAAAATGACCATTTCATGTGTTCATGTATGCAACATGCACAACCCGATATAATTTTATGTCATTCCAAACTCAAATGCAAAATTTCTCACAATTCGCACTTTTCATGCATATTCTTGCTAGCACAATTTTTTGACAATTATCATATTGACCATAACCATTCTATATCAATTATAGCTCATTTATGCAAGTTTTTTAAGCATAAAATATTTTAAAATAACAACCATTTGATCAAAATCATGATGCGACAACAAAATCATAATGGTTTAGAACATACATGATAATTCGCGCAAAGTCGAGTTTTTACCCGATTAGGTCATATTACAATTCCATTTATTATGCAAATATTTTTTTCCCAAAGCCTACCATAAATTTACACTTAAGGAAGCAACATTTACCACAATTTAGGCATCTTTGTATACACATAACTTGTGACACATAACATAAAAATTATGTGTACACACATTGTGTATCACTCCTATACTTTTATGTCATAATTTCACTAACTTAGGTTTGGTTCTATTTTTATCCAACCATAGTTACTCTAACTTAACACTATTCTTTTACACATTTATAGACTTCAAATATTATATTTTTAATTACATCCATAGTCAAATTAAATTACCTAAATAAAATAGCTAAGTATACGTACACATACATACATACACGCTTGGACATCACCTAAATTTGGTACCTAAACTCAAAATTTATTCACTCTAGTACCTCCTTTCAAATATACTGAATGTTTAATTTAGATTTATTTTGGCATAATAAGCCACTTAAAATTCCCCTCTTAAGCCATACTAAATTCGGTTGCAATCCAAAACACAACCAATATTTTTTTCTTTCAAAATCCTGCATGTATATAACTTTGGTTCAACTTGAATCAATTTTTTTCCCATTAAATTTAATGTTCCATCCATATATTCAAAAACCCTAAGGTTTTATGTAACCTTACAAATAAATTAAAATAGAACCTAATTAAATTTAAATAGAAAATATCAACTAAAAGAATCATGTGTTGCAACTTATGCTTAAACAACAACCTGTCTTGATTCCATCATCAAAACTCAATTCAAATCAATACCAAACATGATTTTCTTTGATTCTCCTTGATATATACTACCCCTTACGATGTTAGGGAGATATTTTGGGTGTTGGGACACTTGAGAACCTTTCCAAAATTGATGGATGAAGGCTACCTGTGGTGAAATATGCAGAATCTGAGTGCCTAATTTAAAGAGATGAAGAAGCATCTGTTTTTTTTTTTGCTTCTTTATCCTTATTTCCACTCTCTTTATAATTTTTAAGGACATATGTAGGTCTGGGATGATTTTGAGCAACACCTTGGATGGCTAGGATTGGTTTTGCCTTTTAAACTTTTAGTAATTCTACATTGACCTACTTAACTCTTCTTATTTCTATATTGCACCACAACTTAACCTTTTGTAAATTGACCTAGTAAGCTTTATTTATGTGCTATTCAAGTCCTTTTCATGTGTATTTTATATCCTTTTTAAAAATTACACTTCAGCCCCCATGTACGAAAGCAAACTTGCCACGTAGTTCATTTTGCCCGTTTTAGATTTTATCGAGTAACTTTAATTTGCAATTTCGTCAACTTTCTGTAGCTTATTTAAAAATTTTACTTCCACCATTAAACATTTTTAAAGTAATCTTTCCATTTATGAATTAAAATTTTAATTCATAAGCACATTGGTGTTAA
Organism: Cnidoscolus chayamansa; assembly: GCA_948266635.1. NCBI lineage: Eukaryota > Viridiplantae > Streptophyta > Magnoliopsida > Malpighiales > Euphorbiaceae > Cnidoscolus > Cnidoscolus chayamansa. The sequence continues at coordinate 609 of CAOGCB010390988.1, read as the reverse complement.
GTTAACACATCAGTGTAAGCTAGCACATCCCCTGGTGCTACTTACATGTGCTTAGCTCTAACCCTAAACATGATTATGATTATATTAGTAACTTTTTATTATTACTAAAGTGTCTCTAGCATAATTTATCACAACTCTAAGTAGGTATATCATAGTGGGTGTGATAGGTGTTGACCCTATAAGGAGAAAACCTTTTTTGATGATAACAAAACTTAGTGATATATGCTAACAGATTTTTAAGTATTACAGACCATACAAGAAATAGTATATCAAAAGAAGAAGAAGACAAGGAAACATCATGAAGATCCATGAAAGACAAGATGAAGACATGAGAGTCTAGGCAAAAACATATAAGAGAGGCGAAACTAAGATCTGCCAATGATTTCTCATTCATAAAAAGATTTTTAGAATGTTTTAAAATATGTTTTTAAGTCAAGAAAAATCGAGTTTAAAGTTAGCTAAAATTAGGTGCCTAATTCTAAGAATGTTTTCAAAATATGTTTTTAAGTTAAGAAAAATCGAGTTTAAAGTGAGCTAAAATTAGGTACCTAATTCTAACTCAAGAGTTAAAATTAGCTAACTAATTTTAGAACTATTCTTTTCTGAACA
>CAOGCB010390921.1:0-11952 GCA_948266635.1 Cnidoscolus chayamansa | reverse complement strand
AGTGGACGACTCCTAAACCAGGTACACATCTTCTTAAACTCTATCTTTTAAATTTAAGCATTACATGCATTATTTCTCTTCTACTCCACACTCTCTAAAGCATAATCATTCATTCATATTTGCTTTGATTTTATAGATCTAAGTTAAAAATGCACGATTAATCAATAATTGAAGTATTTATGCTAGATCCAAATAAAATGGCAAAAATGGTCGTATTAACCCATAATTGTGGTAATAAAGCCTAAATCTCATTATTTTTGGCCCTAAAATGGCCTAAATTTCATTTATTATTGCATCAAATGCTAGATCCAGATTTGTGGGCCATAAATGCCTAATTCACAATTAGTTATGGCATATTACCCATAAATCACATAAAATGGCTGAAAATGATCCAATTAATCCATAGTTGTGGTCATAATACCTACATTGCATCACATTGGCAATAAATCGCCTAAATTTTGAATTTTGATCAATGATATCTGATTTGGTCCAAAAGGCTTCAGGAGATCAGATCTGGCTATAAAAAAAAGCCCATGAGATCAGATTCGGCCCTAAGGAATGGCTCAATAAGATTAAATCTAGCCCAAAGAGGCCCAAAAATCCAGATTTTGCTTAAAAGCCCATAATTCATTACATAAGCCTAAAAAGGCCTAAAAAATGGTCCAATGACATCAGATCTGGCCCAAAATGGCCCATGAGATCAGATAAGGCCCATAAGGCCCAAAACTCGTGAATTTGGTTTTAAACCCAAAATTCATTGATTTGGCCCAAAGGCCCAAAATGCATTAGATTTGGCATATTAAGCCCAAAACACAATTTTGGCAATAAAGAAAAGCCCAAAACCCCATTTTGGCCTTAAAGGCCCAAAAATCAAAGCCCTTTTAAAAAGGCATTTTCGAACTACGTTGACTTTGATCCCTTATTCAAATAAAGGGTACATAGGCACATTTAGGAATAAACCCTAAGTGACAAGTCACCATTTTTTTATTTTTTATCATTTTTATTATTCATTTCTTTGTTGCATTTTATATCACGTCTCTTCTTTGTTATTTTATTTATTTTTATACTTTTCATCATTAATAAATTGCTAAAAGCATAAAATTTATTAAAGTCACACTGTCACCCTGCATTCCATATACAATTTAAAATGGTTAGTTAAATGCATGACATGGTCTCGGGATCCACCTTGGGTTCGTAGGCTAGGCTTTTATTCATTGGGCTAATTAATATAAAATTAGGTTAATTAAAAATGGAGTCATAGGGTTTTTCCTAATTTACCATAAAATAATTAAATTAGGTGGCGACTCACATACACATCCCAAGTGCATTCATTCTCCATTTGCATTTGCATGTTTCAGCTTATGCCCATTTTGGGGAGGGGTTCACACCATGCCTCCCAGATATCCAGACATACCACTTCCCATGCCTCTTAGTGAGGTTTATCGGTACCTATTGGGCATAAATCAAATATTTCCAATATTGATGGATCCAGTAAGGCCGCCTTATTCCAGGGGGTATGATCTGGATGCTCGATGGGAATATCATGGGGGAACCATTGGACATGCAATGGATAACTGCGGAGCATTAGGAGGGAGAATACATTCCTTGATCTATAATGGATGGTTAAAGATTGAACTTGAGGCCTCCGTGCCAAGCATCAGTACTAACCCCACTTCCTAAGCATTCAGAGATGGGGGACCGAGCATTGGCAGTATCTCAGTCATGGAAGACAAAGAAGACAATATAAAATAAATAATTCCCTACTTTCGAGAAATATAGGAAGCATTGCAGCTCACCAAGAAGCCTTTGGCAGATCAAAGGATGGAAACTGAACATACTCAGGACTGCACATATCATAAGAATTAGAAAGGACACAGTTTAACCACCTGCGCAGAATTTAGATCAGAGGTGTCTCAGCTGATAGCCTTAGGGATCATCCTCCTTCAAAGTTGAAGGACCAATGTAGAAATAGGAATGGTGAAAAAGGAGAAAGAAGTCTGACCAAAACATCCTCATCTAGCTCGGCCTCTCTAGACCATCATATGATTTTCTACACAATTGAGAATCACCAACATGCATGAGGTCTTATGGAATTACGATTATGAGGTGTTTACGAAACCAGTAACCTAGGATGCGCCCTTACTAGAGTCAAGAAAGAGACCTTTCAAGCTTACATACTTGGGACCTTCCCAATCTGAACCTAGTGATAAGATGCAAGGTCAACCCTAGGAGGGACGAGAGCCACATATAGATTTTGTCACTAGGAGTGGATGGTGCTACCCGACTGTAGAACCAAAAAGGAATGATAAAGTAAAGGTTGCATAGCCTAAGGTAGCAGAACCGTCAGGTCAGAGTCTAGAAGAACATGGCAAAATGGGAGAACCTTCCAAGGATAAGGATGATGACGACTTGCTCTTACAGATCATTAAGTGAAATGAGTATGACGTGGTCGAATAACAGAGAAGGTCCTTAACCATGCCTATGTAACACCAGATGTCTACCACGGGTAATTTGAAAGGATAGTTGGCCAAATACAAATGACCAACCTCATATCCTTTGTAGACGAAGAAATAGGCCCTGCAGGGAAAAAGCACACGAAAGCCCTACATATCTCCATCAAATGTGGGGAATGCCTAGTAGCCAAGGTGTTAATAGACAATGGTTCGACTTTGAACATCCTTCCAGTAGTGACTCTAGCAAGGCTGCTTATCAGAACATCTCAGATTAGAACATCCAACATGATAGTCCGAGCTTTCGAATTGGTGCCTATCCAAATTGGTGCATGCACCTTTAATGTGATGTTTTAGATAATAGACATTTAGCCAGCCTACACCATGCTTTTGGGAAGACCCTGGATTCACACTACTAATGTTGTACCATTGTCCTTTTACCGAAAGGTGAAGTATATATCATAGGGAAAATTGGTAACCATCAAAGGGGAAGAATCCATCATGATAACAAAGTCTTAATCGCTCCCCTACATTGAGAACACTAAGGAAGCCTTAGAGACTACTTATCAAGCATTTGAGATTGAAATGTCTGAAGCTCCCTTACCGTCTCTTGAGGTTCCCCAAATGGTAGCAAAAATAATGGGAAAAAGTGGATACCAAACTGGTAAGGGTCTAGGCATACGATTGCAAGGTGTCCATCAACGTGATTAAGGATGCTGAGCACTTTGACCTCCTCTGAAAGATGGGAAAAGATGAAGAGATAGGCAATTGTCAAGTAGAAGATATCGCGCTGTCAAAAAGGTCAAAGAAAAACCAATCCTAGAAGACATGGTTGATCTAGTGCACTCACAGGTTAATTTTGAAGAAACCATATTTAATACAAAGGGGAATGACTCAAGGAATGGAGAAGTCACACATGAGGACTGGCAAGAAGAAAATCAGGAGCCATGCCTCACTCCTTGCGAAGAAGTCATCGTTGTAGTAAATCTTAGCATTGTAAGAGGAAAAAGGAACTCATAATAGTGGCCCGTGAGGAAAGAGGACATTTGGAATCCCTGTTGAAAGAATACCTGGACATCTTTGCACGAGTTACGGTGATATGCTGGGGCTCGATCCTCAGATAGCCACTCATAAGATCCCACTTATTCTATGGGCAAGGTCTGTAAAGAAGAAATTGAGAAGGATGGACCAGAGACCCTTATGAAAGTAAAGAATGAAGTTAAAAAGCAATATAAGGCTGGATTTCTTAAAGTCGTGAAGCATCCAAAATGGATAGCCAATGTGGTCCCGGTACCAAAGAAAGATTGAAAGATCAGAGTCTATATTGACTACCGAGTTCTCAATATGGCTAGCCTAAAAGATGACTTCCCGGTCCCTCATATTGACATTCTAATTGGCAACACCGTAGGAATGAGGCAGTGTTCATGTGTTGATGGTGCCTCTGGGTGCAATCAAATCCTCATCGACCAATAGGATAAAACAAAGACCACCTTTGTCATCCAATGGTGGGTCTTCTACTATCGAATCATGCCGTTCGGATTAAAAAACACAGGGGCAATGTATCAACATGCCATGGTGACATTGTTCGATGACTTAATGCACAAAGAAGTTGAGGTGTGTGCGGATGACATGATCATCAAGTCGAAAGGGACGAAAAGCCATATGAATACCTTACGTAAGGTTTTTGAAAGATTTTAGAAATATCAGCTCAAACTTAATCCTTTGAAATGTATCTTCAGGGCTAAATCCAGAAAGCTATTGGGTTTCATCATAAGCAAAAAGGGACTTGAGGTGGACCCGGATAGGGTAAAGGTAATTAAGGAAATGCCTTGCCCGACTACGGTAAAGGAAGTCTGAAGTTTTCTAGGCAAATTGAACTACATCGCCAGGTTCATCTCTAAACTCACCGGGAAGGCAAAACTGAGATTCAAATTAGTAAGGAATAATCATGCCTTCATATGGAATGAGGCTTGTCGAGAGGTTGTCGAAACCATCAAGTGGTACTTGTTGAAACCGCCTATACTCATCCCACCCATTCTTGGAAAGCCTCTCATCCTGTATCTAACTGTGTTTTAAGGATCAACGCGGGACGTCCTAGGACAAGAAGATGATGTGGAAAGCAAAGAGCGAGCTATCGACTATCATAGTAAGAAGTTCAACAATTGTGAGATATGCTACTCCCTCATTGAAAGGATGTGTTGTGCCCTCGCTTGGATAGCCCAGCGTCTAAGACACTACATGTTGAGCCACAAGACGTGGTTAATTGCCCGGATGGATCCCCTTAAGTATGTCCTCGAAACCACTTTCATCCCAGGGAGGATAGCCAAGTGGCAGGCTTTGTTGTCCCAATACAATATCATGTATTTGACCAAAAAGTCTATCAAAGGAGGGGTGCTTGCTGATCTACTGGCTGAAGGTCCGAGTAAATATGATAGCCCTGCAGAACTAGCATTCCTGAATGAACACGTCAATGTCACTGAAGATGAAGACAAATTGCCGGAAGAAGTTTGGAAAATTTACTTTGATGGTGCAATCAACTTGTCTAGTGCAGGCATGGGATTAATATTGATCTCCCCTGAAGGAAGAACTTCCCGGTCGCCATAAAAATGAACTTCACATGCACAAATAGTGTGGTCAAGTATGAGGCTTGCCTTAGGAGATTACTCACCACGTGGGAAATGAAGATAAGAAAGTTTGAAAGTGTTCGGTTACTCTGCCCTGATAATCTTTTAAGTGAAAGAGGAGTGGTAGACTAAAGATCCGAAGCTCATCCCCTGCCAAAAACGGCTTACGAAGTTAACAGGAGAATTTGAAGAAGTAACCTTCCCATACTTGGGGTAAGAGAAGAATCAATACGCTGACGCCTTAGCCACGTTAGCAGCCATGTCTCGCCTGGAATAAGGTGTTGATAGGCAAAAGTTATCTATTCGGGTAGAAGATGACCCAGCGAATTGCCTAATTGTAGAAGTAAAAGCGGATGGGAAACCATGGTTCCATGACATTAAAGAATACATCGAGAAGAAGGATTACCCTCCATGGGCTTCAGAAAATGAGAAGAGGATGATTAGGAGGACATCCATAGGGTACTTCTTGAGTGGATAAGTGCTGTACAAAAGAGGATATGGAGGGAAACTAATCAAAAGCATTAGCGTGAATGAGGCTCGGACTATTATGTTTGAAACCCATGAAGGGAGTTGTGCAACTCATGCTAATGGGGACATAATGGCTCGGAAGATCCTTAGGCAGGGTTACTACTGGCTCACCTTAGAGAAGGACTACATAGAATATGTGCGGAAGTGTCGCAAATGCCAAGTTTATGTAGATTGTATCATGCTGCCCCCCAACCAACTATATAACATGGTCAAGCCATGGCCATTCGCAAAGGGCATGGATGTCACTAGACCTATATCGCCTAAAGCCTTAAATGGACATTACTTCATTTTGGTCACCATAGATTATTTCACCAAATGGATAGAGGCGGTCTCCTTTGCAAGCATCACACAGAATGTGGTGGTGAAGTTTCTTAAGCAAAACATAGCCTACAAATATGGGGTACCTAGCAAGCTTATCACAGATAATGCTAAGAACTTAAATGGGTCAATTGTGAAAAAGTTATGCGAGACTTACAAGATTGAGCACCTCCATTCATCACCGTATATGGCCTAAATTAATGGCATTGTAGAGGCGACAAATAAGAACTTAAAGAAAATAATTGAGAAAATGGTGGTGACGAACAAAGATTGGCATGACATGTTGCCTTATGCACTGATTGCTCATAAGACGACTATAAGTACATCAATCGAGGCAACCATATACTAACTTATATATGGCACAGAGGCTATGTTACCAGTAGAAGTGCAGATTCCTTCCTTAAGAGTCCTAATGGATGTTGAGCTAGAAGAAGCAGAGCGGGTGCAGTCAAGAATAGACCAGTTAAGTTTAATCATAGAGAAAAGGCTGGCAGCTATATGCCATGGTCAATTATACCAAGGTAGGATGGCATGGTCATTTAATAAGAAGGTCTGCCCTAGACAGTTCTCTATTGGATATTTAGTCTTAAAGAGAATGCCCACCAATATGAGTGACCCCAAGGGTAAGTGGGCACCCGCTCATGAAGGACCATATGTAGTGAAGAAAGCATTCTTAGGCGGGGCCCTCACTTTGGCCAAGATGGATGGTGAAGAATTGCCAAGTACTATTAACGTGGATGTGGTACGATGTTACTTCGCCTAAGCAAGAATCACTCAAGTATCAAAGGGCTATCCAATCTAGAACCCAAGTCGGAACCCTTTTGTATTTCAAATATTATGTTCTTCGGGATTAACCGGTAAGTGTGCTAAGCATTTACCGAAATGTATTAATGAAAAATCAATGAGATTTCATGCACTAGAGCCTTTCCTCCAACCTATGCAGGCAACCTTTATCAAGTCTTTTTCTTTCTCACCCTAATGGCTTGCAACAGTTTATGTTGGGGTTAATTTTAACTAAAACCCTAATTCCCTACATCAAATGCCATGGAAATCTGGTTGTCTTCCTTTCCTTCTCTCCTTACTCGCATTTGGCGAGATGGCAAATTTTTTTTGTTGAACTTCCCTTCTACTCGCTTTTCTTGCCCTCGTCTGGAGAAGGGGCGTAATTTTGTTGAACCTTCTAATCTTGTGCCTTCATCACCTATGTTATCACATAACCACAAAATTTACAAGCTTCTTTCTTTATAATTTTGATAATTCATGACAAACTTTCTCCCTTGTGTTGGCTTATACAAGTTGACTACATTCATGTTAATTTGGTCAAGTCATTTTCTCATCCCGTTCACATGTCATAATCAAAAGGGTGCTTTATTTTAATTAAGGTTAAATTGCAGGAATGCAAGTCTATATCTTGGGAATTAAGTATAAACTCAAGGTCAATAAAGTGCGATGGAAAGAAAAAAAAAAGACAATAGAAAATAGAACAAAGGCAGAAGTTTTATTTATCCATAATTTTTTACAAAGGGGTTTTTACTAAGGATCCCCACCCTCATTATCATCAGCATCCCCTCAAGAAGGGGTAGGTTCTTTAGCTCTATTTGCCCCGAGTGGAGATGACTCAACTATCATAGGATCCCTAGAAGGTGTAGGAGCGGCAGCAAGAGGAGTGATGGAGTCAATCCAATGAAACTGTTCACTAGAATAATGACTGATCAACTCCTTCATTATCAAAGATACCCCATTGATGAAGCAGTCAACGAAATACTCTTCCAAATCCTCGTAATCCTGCTTTGCCATCGCCAGTTCAGCCAGCATAGATTTCATTTTGGCTTTTAAGTCTTAAAAATCTTTCTTTGTCTGATCCCTCTAGCTGCTCCAAGGCTTCCTTTCGAGATACCTCCACCGCCTCTACTTGGTCCCAGGCCTCCTCGGCGATAGTTTTATATGCTTCGGTTTGTACCTCCAGCTCACCACATCTCCCCCTTAACTTGGAGATGATCTCGCGTAGCGTCTAGGCTCCTTATATTGTTTCCAACCTAGATTGAATTACCCGGAAGGTGGCCTCCTTGTGGTCCAAAGATTCCCATCTCCGATGGTTAGTTAGCCCCAAGAGTTTATAAGCCACATAATTTACCACCTTCGGGTGCTCTGGAGAGTCTTGTTTCGGGAAACATGGTGGTCAGGAGGGAGAAGGAAGTGCAGGTCGAGATACTAGAGGCCTAGGAAGAGGTGAAGTGGGAGGTGCTTGTTCTGCCCTTGCTTGTTCTGCCCTTGCTACTGGAGGAGATGAAGGTGGGTTAGGCTCATCCACAATGATGTGGGACTTTTTTTGAATTGGATTGTCCTGTCGAAAGGCTTGCCTACAGTGTCATGGCCATGCTTCTTTCTTTGCATCTTTGTGACCATGCACTCATGAACCGCTGCTTTGTCTATACTTATTTAAAAGAAGAAATATGTCAAATTTAGTCAAAGGTGGAAAAAGAAGTATAAGAAGAAAGCTAAGTACCAGAATCAAGCCTTAGATGTGCATCGATAATCTCTATCATGTCAAGTTTGTGATTAGAGACCAACAATTTCAATTGAGTCATGGCTGCCTCCCATCTGGAGAAAGATCTACCGCCCATGTCACTCGATTAGCCCCTTGGTTCAAACTGAGGGGGAAAGGTCTTAATATCATGGGTGTACTAGCTGAGAAAATAAAGAATTTATCTTTCCAGTTTTTAAAAGAGGAGGGAATGTGAGTGAATAATTGGCAGCCCTTCCTAGCAGTAAAAAACCTAAAATCCACACCATTGCGAGTGAGAAGGTTGTAGAAAGACTGAAAGACTGAGACAGACAACTGGATATTATGCTTAATGCACAAAGCCCGGAAGCCCACCAAGATCCTCCAGGAGTTGGGCCACATAAATATTTAGGTGTTCCAAGAACACAATAAAAATTTGTCCATGGGAAACCTTAACCCAGCCTTCAGTTGCTCCTCATACACGATGATCCCCGACTGACGGGTATCGCTGCTAGTATCGCAGTTCAACCATGGCAAAGTTAGGGCAAATCGATCAGTCAAAATGTTGTAGTCGGCAGCGATGCGGTTGAGGTCCCCAACACCGATTGAGGAAGAGGTGTTAGAAACAAAAGGGAACTCATCCAAATCCTCCTCATCTGGAAGGGGGCAGAAGTTTCAAGCAAAGGAGCGGCAATGTCAAGCAGAGAATTGGCTGGAGCCAAAGACAAAATGACTTCGGTGGCCTCTCTATGATTGGGAGACCTAGAAGAAACGGTCACAGCTACTGGGTCTACGCCAGCAAGAGAAGACGAAGTAAAAGAAGCCATTTGTTTCAAGAAAGGATGAGTTATCACAGAAGGAATAGCTAGAAAGGATGGAGAAAAGGGTACATAAGCTGAAAGTAAAGTAAGTCGAGAAATCTATGGAGAAGAAGATGCACAGTAAGGAGGCAAAAAGTGAAGGGCTTCCCCTTTAAATAGGTTCTAGGATGAAATACGAAGGGTGAAACCCTTCCTCTACCAGGTGAAAAGTGGCATCATTTTGGCATCTAGATTTAATGCTAAAGTGACATAAAGAGTGACACTTTAGAGTTTTTGCCACGTGTGTCTTGGTTCTTACAAATCCCATCCTTGCCCTCAGCAATAGTGAAACGCCAGGCGGCTCCATTATTACGCTGCCATAATTCAAGATTCAAATACTCAAAGCATCATCCAGAATCTTCCCACCTATTTAGGGTTGAAAATGTTACAAGTCATGCACACAAAAATATGCGTGCCCCAACTAGGTTCTACCTCGTCTTTGCTAAGTAGATGTGAATGGTCAAAACTACCATGTTTCGCCTCTACGAAATCAAGAACGAACAAATAAGCCACTCGAGCCTTTGCAATTACTTTCATAAGCCACCTGAGCCTCTGCAACTTCATTTTCATAAGCCACTCGAGCCTTTGCAATTTATCTTTCCTTCATGCCACCCCAGCCTCTGCAATTTACCTTTCATAGGCCACCCGACCCTCCGCAATTTGCCTTTCATAGGCCACACGACCCTTTGCGATTTACCTTTCATAAGCCACCCAAGCCTCCATAATTTACTTTAATAGGCCATTCGAGTCTCCACAATTTACTTTTCATAGGCCACCCAAGCCTTTGCAATTTACTTTTCATAGATCACCTGAGCCTCCATAATTTACCTTTTTTTCTTAGGCCACCTAAGCCTCCACAATTTACTTTCATAGGCCACCCAAGCCTTTGTAATTTACCTTTCCTTCTAGCCACCTGAGCCTCTGCAATTTACTTTTCATAGGCCACCCGAGCCTCCATAATTTACTTACATAGGCCACCCGAGTCTCCGCAATTTACTTTTCATAAGCCACCCGAGCCTTTGCAATTTACCTTTCCTTTAGGCCACCCGAGCCTCCGTAATTTACTTTCATAGGCCACTCGAGCCTCTGCAGTTTACCTTTAGGCCCTGAATCTCTACATTTATCTTCTCTTCCAAAACCCTCATCTTCTCCTCACGTGGATCGCTCTTCGAACATGTAGTCCCCTCAATCCGGTTAGATTAAGCCATCCTCATGGCAACGACCAAAGGTATTCATTTCTTTATGAAGTCTACTCTCTAGAAAAGAGCATTAGGGCTTTCCCCTCACTCTTTATTTCGAGGAAACGCATAAAGAGGGGTAGTTATGGACATGATAATTTGTCTAACACCTTAATGGACAACATTAGGCCTAAGAGAGAACCCCAAAGAAAGTTTGGACCTGGACCCAAAAGGCTGATAACGGGCCTAAGGGCAAAAATATTAGTTGACACTGAAGCATGACATGTATTGGAACATTACATCTCACCCACCTTGGACTGGGACATGTCTCTCGGTGCCATTTTATACCTAAATAAGAAGAACAACCCCCCTAGATACCATCGACTGGACCATTCTATTCTCATGATAGCTGACAAATTCTAGCCGCTACAGACAGAAACTCAGTACTGATTTAGGCCCTTCAAGTCTCATCAAGATTAGATCAACGATGCAGGAGGGTGCTGGCATGGCTTGTGTCATATGCTCGTTTACAGCTTTCGTGCCCACATAAGAAACTCCAGATTAATAAGTGCAACATGTGTCGGTGGATCTCGCTCTCTTTCAATCTCGATAGTGAGATCTAGGTAGTCACTTCCCACTAAGTGAAATCCCATTCATGTCATAACCTTTTTTACCTCGAGTGACCCATTAGGTACGGCTAAGCTGACGAACGCATTTAATGCTATGCATATCTTTAAACCTGGACTGGATGATGGATACTTTTAAAGAAGACTGCCCAGATGAGGAGCAAAAATTCCTATAAATACCTCACTCTACACCATGGTGTGAATAATCAAATTTTAAGATTCGTAAAGTACATTTTTTCGGACTGCAAATAGCCCGACCAGACTGGAGGCTTTTCGGAAAAGGTTCCAGAAATATACCAAAGTGGTACTAGAAATGACTGGAAAATTACAAGGAACCCAAAGGTATCCTCGGAATAATTTTTGGAAGTATAGAACTCCCGAAAAACGCAAAAAAAGGCGAGAAAAATACCCCACCTCGGCAGACGGGCCGCCAGAACGGCGGCCCAGGGCGCCATGCCAAGTTGGCGCCCAGGGGCGCCAACATCCAGCGCCCCAGGGCGCCAGAACCTTGGCGCCCTAGGGCGCCCGAAGCACTGGCGCCCCAGGGCGCCATCCAGCGCCCCAGGGCGCCAGATGGGCGGCCCAGGCCGCCTCCCAGCGGCCCAGGCCGCCCAAAATTCGATATTTGCTTATAAAAAGCAGCCTCCAGCCCCATTTTCGGGGCCCCCGCTTGAGTTGTCAGCGATCACTCTCCCTCCTCGCATCCTTGTGATTCTTTACTGCTTTCCCTAGTGCATAAACTGCTGCATTCTACTTGTGTTGTGATCACCTTTTGAATTGCTAAAAAATTAATTAACTCAAGCTGAAGCTTCGCAGTGGAAGGATCGTCATTCAGGTACACTACACATTCTTTAAACCCTACTCT
>CAOGCB010390815.1:0-18587 GCA_948266635.1 Cnidoscolus chayamansa | reverse complement strand
ATATTTAGAGAGAGAAAGTGTAAGTAGAGGGGTGTAGGTAGGGATATGCATGATCTAAACCCAAAACACATATATTAGAATCTCAAGGTTCCTTTGAGAAGTCATGAAGTTAGAAAATCAAGAAGAAGAAAAAAAACAAGTGGGTTTTTGTTTTTCTTGGTAGAAGAAGATTCATTGCACAGTCCCATAACCATCAACAATAACTCTATTTTCATGTTAATGATCCCTCCAAACATGTAAGAGCCACATATCCACAAATGGGTTTCACCATTTTTCCTTGAAAAACTAGTAGAAGAAATGTTTGGAGAATTGGTTTTGTTTCCAATGAATTTTATATATATATATATATCTTTGGAGATGGTGACCTTGTGAAGGGACAATGGGGACATAAAATTATCTTAACCGTCCATAATTAAATTTTAATTGTGATTAGTGTCAAACCATGTGATTACCCATCTAAAATGACTAGTGAAGTGAGCCTTAATCCCATTTCAAAATATAATATTAATTAAATTTTCTTTTTTTAATATATTCACATGTATTCAAATAATTAATTTAATATTTTTTTTATTAAATGAGATTGAAAATTCAAATTTTATATATAAAATAAATATTAATTAAAAATATTTTTACTTTTTTTAATGGACCGATTTCAATTATATGACCGCTTAATTTTGATCTTTTGCTTTTGTTAGAAGCTATACTGTGTCGTTTTTATTTGTTGACAAATAGAAAAGTCAACCGCATTATTTTTAATTATTTATATTTTCAATAATTAATAAATTAATTATTTTATAGTAAAACCAATAATTTAAAAAAAAATAGTATCTAAATTGAATGTCAACTTTATATTATTATAGATAAAGAAATTATTTTTTAATTAAATTCAAATTCAAAATGAAATATTTTTTAATTATAAAAGCTTATCCTACACCCATAAATCATTTTCTTTTAGAATTCATATTTGATATTTTTAGAAGAAAATAAATTCCAAAATTTCCATTATTATTAATGAAATTCGATATCTATTTATAAATTATTTTATCCTCACTTTTATTTTTTAGGATAAAAAAAATAAAATTATCATATATTATTTTTATAAATATATATATTATTTTTGAAGGAAAATGGACAGATATTTGAAAAAAATTAATTTAAAACATTATGATAATTTTAGAATCATTATATCTAATTGACTTTATCTTTCAAGCACGTGTTTAGGTTTGGCATCGATGGAAAATAAGTGGAGCACCTAACAGTGTATCTTGACATATCAAGAACTACGAAATAACTCATTTTATTCTGAGGTGTATCTTGACATACCAAGAACTACGAAATAGCCCATTTTATTTTGAGGTAACGGAGGGATCATATTGTTCCAGTCTTTTTTTCATATTTTTCCCAAAGGTCTAGAGAAGACTGCAATCAAAGTGAAATTCTTTTTCTTTTCTACGTGAATCGTGAGATTGGATCTAATTTGGTTAATTACGAACACCCTCGATCAGTACAATAAGATATATCTATTTATTAATTTTTTGACTCGAAATAGGATAAGTTTGAGAAAAGATCTTAGAATGTCTAAGGTGGGGCGAAGAGAGTCTCTTAAAGCTTTTTTTTTTTTTTTATTAGAATTATTTTAAAAAGATTTGCTATGGTAAAGAAGGAGGAAAGAATCAAAATATATTATTATACATTGTAAAATCAAAATTTTATTTATAATAATTTTAAATTATTACTAAACTGTTATTTATGATAATAAAAAAATAAAAATTAAATTTCTTTTGAAAAAAGTCCCAATATGCATAATAATATCTTGATATTTTTAAACATATATATTATTAGAAGTAGATTGTAGTGTGAAGAAATGTATTTAAATATAAATGAGTGTAACTAACTTCGTAACTATAATAACTGCAAAGAAGCATAAAAGAATAAAAATTGACAAGTGGGAATCAATATCATGAAGAACATGAATCATCATTAGATATGCTTACTTTACGTCATGCAAATGGATTTATATATATATGTATGTATGTGGAAACACATGAGACCACATGCACATGATTTTTCCAATATTAATTAAGATTATATATGGGTTAATTTATTCATGGTGAGAAATTAGTCAAATCCATTTTTTTAAAATTTATTTTATTTTATTTTTTTGAAAAAAATTAGCATAACATGTGCTACTATTCTATACCCATTATCAATAATTCTCTTTTCTTCACTCTCTCATTAATTAATCTCTTTTATATTTATATTTATATATCATTTGACTCATTGATATGCATATGCTCCATTTTGACCATCATCCACTATTTACTAACATTCAACTACTTTTTTTTTTATTAAATATTTTTTTGATATTTAAAATAATTATTCAATTTAATTGATTTCTTTTTCTCTGATAGAATTCAATTTTTTTTTAATTTGAAAATATATTTCCAAGAATAGTTGACAAGTGGCAAAATATGAATGGGTAATCAAGCACCATATATATCTCATCTAGTAATGCTCAGAATTAAGAATTTTGAAAGTAGCATGTAGGTTATGAAAGTGGCCTACACCAGGAAATAGGGCCAAGGCCTACAACAATAACAAGCCCATAGGCTCATATAAATGAAAGACCAAACTTACATAAAACTATTCCAGCTTTGTTTCTCTTGTCTGAAGGCTTATTATTCCTGATCTGCTCTTGTTTGATTTTTTCAGGTTTAAAAATGAAAAAAAAGGGGGGGGGGGGGAAGTCCCAATTGGCAGTTGTTATGAACCTGTGGTCCCAAATTTGTAGGGTATAGGAGTGCTGGTTATGTGGTAGAGAAGAGAAGGATGGTGTGAAGTAGGTGAGGATTTTCATAGGCATTCATGTGATTTCCACATTGCTCATTCATAGGCTACCCAATACAGTATTTCCATTTGTGTATGTATTTATTCATATATATCTTTGAACCCATTTAAAGATAAAGACTTTCTTGAAGATTTAGAGTCTCACTATAATACACTATCCCTCCCATTAATAAAAGAAAATGAAAATGGTTGGACATTGCAAGCACACTTTGTCACCCAAAAGCATAAGAGATTTTCATCACAAATCTTGAAAAGAATGAAACATAAAATATTCTCATATATATATATATATATTACTATGTAGTAATGTTCAAATGCGTTTGTGGCTTTATACAATAAAAATTGAGTGGAGAAAGCAATGCTTCAACCACATAACCAATTAACAAAAATGACACTATGCATGGTTTTCCTATCAGATTTGCTGCTCACCTATGTGCAAAAAAAAAAAAGAAAAAAGAAAAGGAAAAAACAAATCTTGGTATCACTAAGAATACAAAACCAACAAAGACATTACCTTTGCCCTTCACATGCATGGATTTTACAGATTTAAATTTCAAAAAAAGAAATAAATTAATGAAAGATTTTAGATGGAAGGGATGAAGAAAAGAATATGGGGGGCACAAAGAAAGAAAAGAAAGGTGGAACTTTACAACCCTGATATCTCTCTGACCAGATAGATTGATTTGATTGCTGCCCTACTTCAGACAAAAAGGATGAGAAGCTTGTGCTTCCTTGGTCTCACTCTTGTAAAAACTGGAAGGCTGGATTCTCAAGTAATTCCTCTGCTGGTTCAACATCCATAAAATCTTTCTCTTGCAGTGAATTTGAAAGGTCATCAATAGAGAATGGGATTCTGTTTTAAGAATTACAAATTAGACAAGAAATACATTGAGAAATCACAGAAGGAAATTTGACAGATTAAGAAGATAGGTCCAAAGGAACAATATAGATGTAGCTGTTGCTGCTGAAGGATGCCTGCATTATTACGGTCAGTTAAATTCCGTTTTCATTTAGATACCAGTTTCTGAGAGACACATCATGAATGATATTCTTAAAGGTTTCAACCCCACAAAGACCAAAAAGTGAATTGACTGCTTGACAATACATTGACAGTTCGGCTCATTTCATTTTATGTGCATCAAAGTCTTATAATCTCTGTTGAACATCACTTTCCTAGTCCATTTTCAATCATGTTTGAAAATTTCTGTGATGCCAAATTGAAAATATATGTGAAATGAGAAAACTCTCACCCAGAATTGTCATCCAACAAAAAGGAACTGCTGGCAGCATCATTGGAGTCTTCTATCATAAGCACTCTCATGCTCGAAATGACCTGAAGAGAACAAAGGTAAAGTCACAGAGCATTCAAATCTGCTTGATAGGAAAACAAACTCCAAATAATTCTGCATAAATCATTCTTAACCGAACTTACACCAGGAGAAACACTTCGGGTATTATAGTTATCATCCCAGTACAGTGTACAGATTCGATACAGCTGCTGCACACTCAGGATCTGAACAAACAAAGCATATTGAGAAAAATGGGAGAAGCATGCATACACAAATGCACTTCATTTCCCAGCAAAATGAAGGGAGAACATAGGGCAGATCACCAATAAGAAATTTGATGTCTGGTTGCTAAGTATGGAAAAAGTTGTTGCCCATTTTGGCAACCATTTCAACTGCCAATACAAAGAACATATGCACAGAAACTTATCCTAATAAATTAAAGTCCCTTGTACAAATCAAGTTCCATGACAGTGCTGCACTAAGATAGTGCACAATATGATAAGACAGGCACGCACATGCATGTGCATAAAGACAGGAAGGCATGGGGGAGATACTTACAGGGCACAGATCATTAGTGATTTCATCATAGGATATTCTATACTTCTGATGTATAACCTGACAGCCAAGACAAGAAAATAATGTGAACAAATTTGTCGTGTTAGGAGTATTAAAGGGGAAAAAAAATAAGTATTTGGCATACCAAAAACCCGACAGCCTGTCTTATGTGCTTTAGTTCGTCCCAAGATACACCAGCATACTGCAAGTAAAGGAGGTGAACCAATGAGAATCAAGGAATGTAGAGAATATAAAATATAGTCAGCATTTGCTCATGAAACAATAAGCATTCTATAACAAGAACTAAGGATAAATTCCAAACTAGCATGAAACAATAATCGAAACAACAAAAATAAGCCAATATCATACTAATGAGTTAAAGCAAACAAATCACCTCCTCTTTTGCTTGACAACACCATAGCTCTAGCTCAGCTAATCCAGCTTTCACATATTCACCATTGCTAAATGTACAACACTCCCGTCGCAAGAGAAGACTGGACACCATAGAATCTCCATATAAGGAAACTTTTGACATCTGATAATATCACATAAATAAGATGACACATTACCTATTGAACAATTGTACATTGATGTATGAGAACGTTTGAGTAAAGATCTTCTGGATAAGAACTGGGGGCACCTGAAATAACAATAATTGTTAGAATTTATGGGCAGCTAGAAGACAATTAGAAGAGAAAACAGTAAAGCTCATACAAAATTTTGTTTCAACGTGCTGAGAAGAATGTTGAGACTATCAATTATGTTCTGCCAATGACTTGCAGGAGAATCTTTACCAAAGGAACGCCCAGATCTTAGTACACCTCCCTTAGATGTTCTAGGTGCCTAAAGTTGACATTAAAAATAAAGATGCTGAGATTGTCTTGAAGTAACTGAGACTAAAAGCAAGACTTTCAACTTCAACAAGGTAATAAAGTGAAGGTCAACATACCTGGATGCATAATGAAAGCAACGATGATAATTCCTTCTTCAAGTTGTCTCGGATGATTCCATAAATTTTCTCAACAAATGCTGCAAGCTGTTGCTTGAAAAGCAAGGCTGGGTATTTAGCCTCTACTTGACGCACTACCGAATGAGTAGCAGCCGCAGCAAGGCTGGAAGAGGAGGGTGAAGAACGAAAACCCTGGAATTGACCAAGAATGTGTTTATAGAAAAAAGATAAAAGTATCATAATATAACATCAAAAGCAAATATCAAATTCATAAAAGAAAATGAATAGAAAAATTCAGTACCATGGTCATCCTCCCAAACAAGGATGCTGCAGAGGATGGCTTCCTACTTGGAGTTGTACCACTAGCACCAGCTGCCTTCAGACTTTTTTGCAGCAAAAACAATAAAGTAGACGTATTTGATAACCAGTAAGCCATATGATCATTGTTATCTTCATTCTGTAATCAAGAACATAGTTGTTACTGTCAATCCTTGTTCAGTGTAATATTGCACTCCATTGTGCTTTTTCTAAGATGAACAACCAACAATATGATGCACCCAGTTACCTCAATTGCAGAACCAATCATTTGAATTAGACGATCAAACACACTAGTTTTTTCTGCTTCAAAGGATTTCCAGTGGAGAAGACATTTGTATATGGTAAATGCTGCAACAGGCTTTCCATGACTAAACCCAATGTTATTTCTAACAGAATTGATAAGAGCATCAATGTTCTCCTGTTGCAAGGATAAGATTCAACATTCTGGAATTTTAAAGCCAATGTTACATTAACATCATAGATGAATCAAATCCTAGTTTCGTAAGCACATACATGTTGACGTTCAATGTGAGATCTCCTCAACTTGCTATCTGACTCCGCGCCAAAAATCTTTATAGGTGTTTCACTCTGTGGTTCCTGCAGAAAGAAATCCCATCCACATTGGAAAACTGAAACAAACTATGAATGTGCAATTCAAATTGCTGTATATAGATGATCAGTGAAATAGGTTACTTTGGCTCTGTGCTCTTCATTCACATGGTGACCATTTTCCACACCCTGAAATTAAATGGAAGGTTAATATGGAAGAGAGGAGTAAATGCAGAATGTATACAAATTTTCTTTTCCTAAAGTAAATACCTGAGTTGCTGGAATAGGTGGCCGCTCTGATGTCTTCTTAACAGGTGTCTGAAGCAAAGATTGCTGCCGAAGAATTTGGTTTTCATTTTCCATGTCAGAAAACTTTTCTTCCAGCCTGGATATAAGTAAAAAAAGGTTCAGGAGAAAAAAGAGTGCGAGCGTCAATTATTAACAGGACACACAGAACAACCAACTCCCACATTTTATTTAATTAATGACTATGCAATAAAATCATTGCTCCAGTGTAGCTTAAACATGATAGCAACCTATACATAGCAGTCTTCAGTTCAACTATTCTTGACTCTGCCTCCAAAGCTTGCTTCAATCTTTCTTCGCTTATTTTGTTAGTCTCTTCAAATTTTTTCTCTGTTTCATCAATTTTCTGTTCCAATGAACCGACCAGAGCCTGAAATTAATCACAAGAACATAGTTAGTAGGTGAATACAAAACCAAAAAGCTGCTCTCACAGATTTGGAGAACACTTCTTAGATGCCTGCTATAACTACATGGAACTAGTATCACTAATTATCAGGCTCCCACCTTGAGTTTCTCATTTTCTGTTTTAAGCTTATCCAACATTGCATGATCAACTACAGGAACCTCTTGTATAACAGGGACAATCTCTTTCGCCTTTTTCACAGCCTCCTGCTCCTTTATGAGCATTTCTTTAGTTTCTTTGAACTGAAGTTGCATTTCTTGTAAAGCAGACTGCAGTTTTGCATTCTCTTGAGTTTTAGCTTCTTCCATATCAGCCTACAAACATAATATAGATGTTTGAGAAAAGAAAACAAGGGAGGCCAAAAAAGATTCTTGACGAATTATCATATGAAAGGCCAATAATATGAATTGATTCAGTGTCGAAACTTAAGAGAAATCAAATAAGACAACTCTTTTGCAGAGTTCTTTTAGTATGCTCTACCCAAACTGAAGCATAAAATATGGCAATGATCATAAGACCATAAGCTAAAGCAAATGACTAAATCAAAACTGATGAGTTTTGAAACACTCCAGAAATTTTCCATTGATGAATTTATACATACTCTCATGCGTTTCTCCAGCTGAAGTCTCCATGTCAATTCTTCAACCTGCTTTTCTAATTTATTTTTGGCAGCTTGAAGAGCACCAGTTTCCCTTGCAGCCTGTTAACAACAAGAACAATGCAAAGATGAGATAAAAAAAAAACAAATAGAAGAACTAGTTACTGCTTCAGAAAAAGAACAGAATAATTTGAAAAAACAAATTAACAAGCACAAAATGAAAGGGAATTACTAGGCAAGCAAAAGGCTGAATAACATGAACATCACTTAATAATTGAAAAGAACATAAAACAATTTTTCATTCTAGACTACCCATATAAATGCAATTAAGTGTTTGCAAGCTATTCTTAAGCCAAGCTTCATTCCCAACAAGTTTTTCCTAAAATGAAGTGTACGCAATACAACATGCCCATCACTTGAAAGTGCTAGATGGAGTTGCTTTTGGGTTATTAAAAAGTACAGTGAACAGCTATCAGTGCTGGAAATTGATCGTTTTTCATGACAATTTTAGAGAATAAAAAAATAAAGCCTGGAATTTTCCCAAAAAAGAACAAAGATTTCCTTCTGCAGACCCTGTTCTGGGAAAACAATCATCCAAGTAAAGCTTTCTATGCAGCAGAAAATCTAAGCATTAGAATTAATGAGGGGAAAAGAAGCTGACCATCTTAAGTTTCCGCAGTTCTTTACGAGCAACTCTCCCTCTCCATGCACATTGTGTTGCAATTGCTGCTTTTTTCAACTTTGCATAATGTAACTGGGCCAAGTATTTGCGGCATTGGCTCTGGGTAATAGAAGGAAGACATATAAAGGCATGTGCAGACAATTTGAGAAGAACACAAAAATTGTTGAAACAAATCCTTGCAACACACAGAAAAATAACAAAAAATAAATTGCTTAAATACTTTAGATATCTGGTGGTGAATTTTCCAATAATCATCTTACCTGAATTAAAATTGCTGCTTTAGTCTGCCTTCTGAAGCGTAACTCATCCCTAGCAGCCATCCCTCGAATACCTGTTTGAATAGAAATGGCAGAGCAACACAGTTCTTTATAAGCTTTCCTAGCAAAATACATTCGCCAACATCTTTGGATCCTCAGAGAAGCAGCCTCTCTCCGCATGTTCTCATAAACTTGCCGAGCAAGTTGTCCTGAATTGATCACAGGCAAAATCAGCGAGTTATTAGTAATCCCAATTGCCTAAGCAAATAGCACTGCCATTAACACAGGGGACAAAGAATGCTACACACCTCTGCATGCTGCTTGAATATGTATTGCAGACTGACGTACCATGATAAAAGTCCTACGAGACAAATAAGAACGCACTTTCCTCTGAATAATGATTGCTGATCTTCCTAACATCTCACTCCTACGAGCATCCAGTTCTGCCATTTGACCAGCCCTAAGGAATACCTTGGTTTTACCGATCTTCATAATCAAATGTAACAATGATGTTAGTACCAACAAAAAAAGAACGCCCATCTCATTTGACAATTTAGTTGACACCCAAGAGCAGGGTTATTAAGAAAATGATGAAGCCTCTCATCAAGCTAGATATATTATCAGATTACAAGGAAAAAAGTGACAGTCATAAAATCCACAGCATTAATATGAAATAAGCACATCATCATGCCCAGTAATAGAACGGAAATATGTTTCCTAGTTTAAAAAGAAAATAGTTAGACTAAGTGTATAACTAAGATTAGCACAGGATTTATTCAATTCCGAGAAATGACCTGATAACCTTGAAGTCCCACTTTCTCCAGAAGCCTCTTGCAAGCAGCTACTTCATCAGAACTGACATAAATGATATTACAAAAAGGAGTCAGAACCTTCAATGCTCAAACAGAAAAGGCCAGTAGCCCACGGCTAAGAGAGAATTGAATACCTCTCATCCAACACTTCTGGCGCAAGGATTCCAAATCGGCCTACAAATTCATCAAATGCCTTTCTAGTAGGATATCCTGCACAACTAATCCTGATAGCTTCCATAACTCCCTGAAGTGAGACACATAATAGATTAATATTAGAACAATGGCAGTTCTAGTCACAATTTTAACATATTTAATAACCAGATGCGATATATGTTGAAAATCTCACCCCACATCGTAACTGTTGGAGAACACTTTTATTCTCAAAAATTGCTGGCTTAAGAAGATTGTTGGGCTTTACGCAGCGAATGTAATGTGGCTCAGTTGCACTAAGAGTTTCAAGCAATGCTTGCAATTGTTGCTGCAGAAAGTGGAAAACAGCAATTCATACCAGAAGTACATAAATTGGGGAAAAAGTGAAGGGAAGATGCATCATACCTTAAATCGAGAACCTATGGAAGAGAACTTTGACTGCTTCGAGGATTCTTCAGCTAAGGGGGGAAACAATCCCGAAACAAAAGAACATTTGGAAGCATTTAATAGTGCCTGATGTTCAGCAACAACATAGTCTTTGTTCTTGTCCAGAAATAAATCAGTTTGATATGTGACCTGATTAATAAATTTAATTTTTTGTTAATTAACTCAAAATCCCAAAATTATTTTTTATTGCAACACCATTATTGAACCAGAAAAAAAAAAAAAAAGTAGACCTACATCACCAGCATAATGGCAAATTGTGAAATCACTTCGAGATAATTTTGGCTTGCTGAACCGTTTATGATTTTTAAATGTCTGGTACAACTTTTGAGCAAAAGTTTCGTAGGTTGATCTTGGAAACATGCTATAAAAAACAAGTCACATTATATTACCTTGCAGAATGGTCAAGAAGAGTCGAAATAACACTTTTACTAACTCAAAGAACCTGCAACTCATTGATACAAATGTCAAAAGTAACAGTAATGATATGCTTACCATGCTTCATCTAGCAGAGCAATTATGCCACCAGGTTTCTGAAAATTAATAGGAAAAGAACAAAAAGTAAGCATGTGGTTTTATCACAGCATAACACCATTTTAAAGACAAAGAAAGTAAACTATATTTGTGACACTGACTTCATCTATGCAAATAATATATATCTTAATATAAAATCAATTACATGATGCCAAGCCAAGATTTACAATACTCAGATCAAGAAAGTTACAACAGAACAGACAAATATCCGGAAATACTTGAAGCAGAGGTAAGAGTAAAATAAACCTTTTCAATGAGATCCAGGACATCTTTATTATCCACAAAATCAATGTAGCTCCAATCAATTTCTTCTTTTGTATATTCTTCTTGCTCCATTTTGAAGACGTGCTGGCCAATAGATATTTATGCATAAAAAATATGCAATAGAGTGAAGAATTGCGAAGGTCTAAAGAGAGTAGAAACAAATTTCCAAATGTACCTGATTAAAATGTTGTTGAAGTTTCTCATTTGTCAAGTTTATGCAGAATTGCTCAAAACTGCAAGAATGATGTAATACCAATGATCAGATTAGAGAATCAAACAAGCATCCAACATTGCTCATCTCACTGTGACTGACCCAATTAGTACACTCCCATCTATTCAGCACCCCAGCAAGAACCATGATTCACTGTATTCTCCACAAAATACTCAAAATAGTAAGTACTAGCTATTTTATATCAAGGAGATTAACCATGTGATGAGCTATTTCCTTGATGGCGCATCAAGGAATCAAATATGCTTAATGGAGTTTCGTGAACTGGTTGATCAAGAAAGTGGCAATGCTAAAGCTTCAAGGTAATGATCTCAAACTATTACAATCTAGCATCTTACTCAACTAACCCACGACTAGAATCAGCATCAACAAATCCAAATTTTCCTCCTTCGTGCTAAGTATCCAACTAAGGCACTTGAATAGAACAATTGTTCTCTTAAAGAACCAATCCTCTCAATAATAGGGCTGAGCACACATTTTTTTAGCTAATAAACCAAAACTAACTGATGTAATTCGGTTTTTAGTAAATCAATTTGGTTTTGCTAGGTATCTTCAAATAAAGTCAGTTTCTGGTTCGGTTATTGAGATTAAAAAACAATATGTATATACAAACATTATGTTGTTTTACTCATCTATCTATCTTTCTATCTATCTATATACATATAGTAAACACTACATACTCTTCTATTTCATGGTTTCAGTTTTTGAGCAAACCCTCTGCTTCTTCATTCTTTCTTCTATCCTTTGATTCTTTCCCTTCACCTCACAAATGCTCCATCATTTTATCAAGTTGTCCCAGATAAAGCTGATACAAAGACGAAACCATGCATGGTCCATATTCTGTTACTCTGGATCTCCAGATTTACAGTTTTTCTGCCCCTTTCTTGACATCACCGGCTCACAGCATCAACTCAAGGGGCATGAACCATCCTCCAACGACTGTTGTTGCTTCTCTAGACAAACCAAAACTTCCAGCCAATGGATGTTGAAATGAGATGAACTGAAGCTCAGCATCGCTTTAGTATTGATTGTTGTTTCTTCACCAAGCAAACCCAGGTCTCCAGTCTCCACCATCACACCTTTTTGTTGGAATTTAGTTTGAACAATTAGGTTAAAATTAACTGGGATAAATTTGGTTGCATTTGAAATTTAATCAGTCTTTCGATTGGATGAGACGAATAGCAAAAGAATGATTTTATATCCGTTTGTTGATGAAATGAACGCGTTCAGTTCAAGGATGCGTTTAATGGATGCAATTGGAATTTGTCTGAATGTTGAAATCGGAACTGATGGACCAAACTTGATTCTTTCTATTTGATTCAGTTTGGTTAGGTGATTAATTTCAATTGCCTAAAATATGTGATTTGGCTCTCCAATTTTGGTTCAGTTCGAAATCAAACTGAATGGTTGCACACCCCAACTCAATAATGAAAACAAAAGGCATACCAGTTAAGCACCTGTTTGTCTTGAAACTCTCAAATCCATAAATATCCAGCACACCAATCAAGAATTTTGACTCAGAATCTTGACCAATTGAACTATTAATCTTATCCACAAGCCTGTAGAAAGAAAGGAAATATCAGATCTGAGCTGAATGACATAGTCCTATGATCATTGGACCTATGCTGAATGACTTAGTCCAATGCTTTAAACAAGTGTTTATTATTTAAATATGTAATAACTTCTTTGCAAGCAAGAAAACAATATAGCTTCTTTCATCAGACTATGATAGTGAACTTACCAATCAAACAACCTTGAGTACACAATTTTAGCCAAGGCATCTCTACTAACAGCAGCAGATTCTGGGTCCAACCACTTTGTAATGGTTTCATCACGAGTTACAATTACACGTTTGCAAAGAGAGTCTTCTAGTGCCTTCACATCACACCTACACAAAATTCAGGTTTTAGAAGCTGCATTTCCTTTCATTAAATGCGCATATGAGCCAAAAAAATTTAATAATAGCATATCTATTAGCATATGTAAGTGTAAATAAAATGCCTCATTTATTTACATTAAAAGCTCAGCAGCAGTTTTTAGATGAAACAAAGATTTTTCATCTTTAGGCATTGATGAGTCTATTTCCTTCCCTTTCGCAAATTCAATATTTCCAAGATGGAGGATTGCTGCCACCACCCGAAATATGCCATCCTGAAAAGGTAACAGAGAAAAATTAACCTTTACAACATTTTAATGACTAACATTTTTTGCATAAATAATAATTCTAAATACCTGATCATCAGAACTGATTCCAACAATATCCATTGCCCTCCTTGTTGCAATGTACTCCTTAGAATCATCAACACCATCCAATTCATAGCAATTTGATTGATTTAGATAGTGAAATGTTCTTGGGTTCCCCAACTTGTATCTCTGAATATCCTGATGAATGATAAAGGATACAAATTATGAGGCATGTTTCAAAGTAAGAAAATGAGCACTGAAAGCTCTTAGTTGACTTAAGGTTGGTAATTTAGCTGCTGCATTACATGGTTCCACATTTTGTTGCTTACATAGCTACACTTGAATTGTATAATTGCTAGGACACTGTATTTGTACTTTGTATTATATCATACATATCAAGATTAATAGGATTGAAACTCTTGTGGACTCATTTACTTGTCTACTAGGTAATGCTGGCAACATTTTAACCGTGATGAGGTTCACTAAGAATGGGGGAGAGAAGAGCAAGATCATTTTTTGTTTAACCACTAGTTGCATGTTATATAGATAAGCAAATGTTATATATAGAGAAGCAAACAATTAAAAAAGTATAAATAGGAGAGAAATTACTTGTTAATCAGTAGTTGCACAATATACTCACTAAGAATGGAGAGAAGTGCAAGATCTTTTTTGTTTAAACACCAGTTAAGCAAACAATAAAACCAGTATAGATAGGCAAGGAAATTACTTGTTAAACGATAGTTGCATGATATACATAAATAGGGAAACTGTAAAAACAGCATATTCCAGTTAATACAAACACCTAATAACACTTAATAGAATCCTTTTTCAATGAATAGAAATCAGTAATTTAGGAACCATTACCTCTGGTGGGGCAGCACAAAGCATGTAGAAGCAGTGATAATTTCTCTCAGGATCAGAAACCTGACACACACGTGATCTTTCTAGCAAGTAAGTTCTGATAGCAGCTCCAGAAATCCTTCCCCCCTGATCAAACTGAATCTCTACGAACTTACCAAAGCGACTGCAAGGTTCAGGGCATGCAAAGGCGAACACAGGTCAATCAAACATAAACTCACTACTGTATGAGGGTTTTATTGTAAATCTTCCCACCTAGAGTTATTGTTTCTGACAGTCTTGGCATTGCCAAATGCTTCTAAAACAGGATTAGACTGCAAAATAATGAAAATAATACAAATGCAACTATATCGTCAATCATCAAAAGGCATCAGATTTCTTTAATTTTCATCTCTGCCAATCACAGGCTTAAATCATAAACCTAGTTCACCTCCAAGACTTGCTGCTCAACAGTTCTCCCCTCAGCAGCAGCTCTCCCTCCCATGTAAGCAAGATAACGCATAAGCAATTTTGTGCTTTCTGTTTTACCAGCCCCACTCTCACCGCTAACTAAAATTGACTGACTTACTCCTTCATTGATCATTAGCCTGCATCCAAAATCAATGGCATTTCGCATAATCAAATCGAGTAAAGAGAGAAAATAAAATAAAAAGAACAGATACCAGTTGCTAAAAATTTCTACCTGTACGCAGCATCTGCAACAGCAAAGGGATGTGGACTCAGTTCACCAAAGGCTGCCCCCTTATATTGTGACATCATATGACTATCATAGAGATGTGGCAACTTTCTAAAAGGATTCACAGCAATTAATATATTCCCTGTGTAGGTCTGGAGGCACCATTTAGTACATAAGCCTTGATAGATGGAAAAAAAAGGGCTCAATTTCAATGACAATACATTAACTTATCTACTTTAACAATAAAGTACATGAACTTTAATTTGTAACAGTAAAATCATGAACTTAAGACTTTGTAACAAAATAATACGCACGATCTATAATAACCAGTTTTCTAGTAATTTGAGGAAAGAAAAAAGAGGTAGGTTGAACTGGAGATAAATTTTAAATCACATGAAAGAGAGAGATAAATTATGTGTACTTTAAATTTAGTTAGCATACAACACATTATCAAATTATTGGAGAAGAACTGGTTATTATAGGTCACATGTATATTTTTGTTACAAAGTTTAAGCTCATGTACTTTATTGTTACAAATTAAAATTTATGTGCTTTATTGTTAAAGTATATAAGTTCATATATGTATGATCATTGAAATTTAGCCTAAAGGGTGTAGAATATCCATTTAAACATAACATAAAAGTATATGAAGCTTAAAATAGCACATCCAGACATATCTAACTATCCACATCAAACCTCCAAACAAGAAGCATGTGAAGGAAAAAAAAATATCGAGTCCTTGAAAATACTCACATAAATTTCGTTCATATCATATCTTGATCTTAAATTCTGCAAGACTCCAGGTTCATGCAAATAAGCCAGTTTTGTCATATCATCCACTCCACAAGGTGGGGCTTCAGTGTCTTTAGCATAAACACTGGAAGCTTTAACAATAACCTACAATATTCCAAGAGGATGGAGGGATACAAAGTCAGCACAACTCCATCATGTTATATATGCTCAGACAATAAAAACAACATTAGCATCAGATTGAATTTCCATGCATGAGAAGAAAGCAACTAGACATGACAACAAGATATAAATAACGAATTTTCACTTAAACAATTGACAAATATAACCAATTGAAGATGACTTCTAGATTAAAAATAGCCAATGGAAATGTCAATAACAGAACTCACCGCCTTCCCAGATGTGCAGAGGACCTTAATGTCTCCACCTTTGATCCCCACAACTTCACCATCAACCCAAGCTTCCTCAGGATCTTCCAACCAAACATGAGATCCAACAACCAGACAAACAGCACCAGCCTGCACGCTAAGAGTGTCAAGGGTTTTTGCTCCAGTATAACTATCATTTTGCGACACATATTCACTTCCAATTGCCCACATCAATTATTGAAATGGAAAATAAATATCAAAATGTGGGAACAACGTAAGACCGTAGGAAATGATCCACCAGAGACACAGCAGAATAACAACCATGACCAATAAAATGAAGAGACCTTCTTCAACAACAGAAAAGAGGTTAGTGGAAGAAAATGCAGTGATGAGCAATGTCTTTATAAGAGGGAAAAACAAGTAACCAAAAAAATAACAAGAATTTGCTGCTGCTACATGTCTTCTATTCAATATTTCTGAACCTAATCGGTCAGTTAATCATGAATATTTCCAACTTAGTCAGTCAATTTATTAGAGTGCCCACCTGAATTGATACACTTTTTGAGTTTTGATGATTAGCTTGTTGAAGTGGAGAAAGCTAACACATTTATCATATTTCGGAATCATAGAAAAATGAAAAATTATTTAAAGGTGCAAGTCACATGACCTATCAGTTTTGGTTGGAATTGCCTCAAGTCAAAA
The DNA here is from genome assembly GCA_948266635.1 of Cnidoscolus chayamansa. Taxonomy (NCBI): domain Eukaryota; kingdom Viridiplantae; phylum Streptophyta; class Magnoliopsida; order Malpighiales; family Euphorbiaceae; genus Cnidoscolus; species Cnidoscolus chayamansa. The sequence continues at coordinate 1,863 of CAOGCB010390815.1, read as the reverse complement.
GTGAGTTCACTTGAATTTTTAAAGATAAAGCATAAAGACTAACTTCTACTCAAATTTCAGCTGTGGCCAATGCTTTAGTTCATATCAACCATATGCGTAACCTTAAATATTGGCTTCAAACATATTCAAACTTTGGATAAAATGTGCCAAGACTCCCAAAGATCTTAAATGGCACATAATTTATTTTGTAAAAAATTGGTATCATACGATATGGCATGTTTCAGGTGGGGTGGGGAGAGAAAAAGAGAGGAAAATGGAACAAAATTAATATTTCATAAGGGATCTTTCATTTAATTATGCTAGAAAAGACGTTAATGTGCATTATGAATTGTTTTAAATAAATTATACACATCAACAATTTGAGAGATTTGGCGGTTGGCGCATGCCTTCTAACATCAGGACGTAACTGAAATCAGTGATAAAGGTATTTATATTAATGAGACAAATTAAAGCATTGGCCATAATTGAGCCCAATAAAATATTTGGATTTTTCTATTATTAACCTAAATTACAACGGTAAGGGCAAACAATTCCAATGCAAGACAGTTCTACATGCAATAAAGCTTATCTAATTCAAATTGATGCCTAGTGAAGCTATAATCATCCCTCCCTGACTATGCCGTAGACTACCATCAACATAGATTGCATATTGATAAATTCTGATCTTGTTGGACCAACAATAAGCCTTAATGCTAAAAATTTCAATGCCATTATCTCATTGTTTTCTAAAGAACTTTGCTAACATAAAAAAAACACACACATTCAATTAACACAAATCATCGACATGTTATCTCCAGTTTCATTGCACGCTTTCAGTGCAAGACTCTTTCACCATACCATATAACATAAAGGAATTCAACTGTGTTGCCTAGGGAAGCTATAATCACCGATTGCTGACTAATACTGGATGGTAGCAGACACTATAACTAGACTACCCTCAGCAACCCACAAACTGAGCATTGATAAATGATAATCTTTCTGGGGAAAAAAACTAGGTCTAAAAAATTTCCAATTTCATTGTTCCGTAAATAGCTTAGTTCAGCCCAAGTAAACATAGTCCAATGTCTGTACTGCTACTTCTAAAACCAAAAATGGCCACACCCACAAAAGTACCATAGGTGCAAATATATCAATGAGATCACATCATCTAAACAGAAAGGGAGAGAAAAGGGCAATGTAAAACTAGCATATACTTTAGCTCCAAGTTAAGCACAGATCAGTCAACCAACGAAGTAAAACGACCACCACCCATCAAACTATCAATTAACAAATAAGAATTAAACATCATTTTCAACAACAAAAAAAAAGGACTCAGAATTCCCCACAATCAAAATAAAAGGAGAAAAACCAAAAGTAAAGGGCACAAGGTATACCATTTCCACCGAGATTGATCAGATCAGAAACTTGGGTTGCTCCTTGATCTACTTCTACAACCTTCAACAATAACCATGCAAATAGCAGAACCCAAAAGAGGGGGAAAACTAAACCTTCGTTTTCCTTCTTGATTTCAACTAAAATTGATTTACACTAATAACCCAACAAGCAAAAAAGAAAAATTGTGAAAGAAAAAAAAAATTGAGAAGCTTAAACCCTTCAAGCAATGCAAAATATGCTCTGAAGAAGAGAATAAGCTCCTCTCTATCTGTCTCTCTGGCCTTCTTTGCTGTAGAAATCAAATATATTGTAGTATATTTGTTTTCTTGTTATTGTTTTTGCTTTCTATGATTCCTTAACCTGCGTTCCTTTCTTCCCTCCCACCTGATATGAGGTTTGGGTCAAGAATCGTGATTATTAACAAAGTCATCTCGGTTGCTAATTGCCTAATTTAATTAAGAGAAAAAGATCAAAGCTTTTTCGTTAGAT
>CAOGCB010390718.1:0-12818 GCA_948266635.1 Cnidoscolus chayamansa | reverse complement strand
TTAACCTCATTTACCTTTAAATCATTTACTCACTTAAATTCACTCATTTATGACCCTACACTCGAATCACCTCGGTTTCCGGGCCAACCATCATATAATGAAATGCATGGGACTACCCGGCCCACCGGTCGGATGTTACATCTATTTCATATACCATTGGTGGCCCCAAACTACATTTCAATTTGCTCACCAGGTTTTCAAATAATAATATATTTAAGAAATATCAAAACATATTAAAAATTAACATATTTAAACACATTGTCATCGTGCACACAGTTGCACAATGACCCCGTAACTTACCTTCAATAGCTTTCTCCTTTTCAATCTTCTCTCGTTCCGCTGTAATTGGCTCGCTCCGATTACCTATTCACATTACATTCTTATATCAATATTCATAGTATTTTCATTCAAAAGTATTAAGTAAATACTATGAATAAAAATCTAACACTAGGTTCCCCAAACCATGTTCTAAGTCTCATCATTTTCCAAACTTTCTCTTTGATGGAAGCAAGTCGCGCTCGCGAATACTTCTTCCAAGTTACTGTCTCTCGAAAAACCCAAGTCGCGCCCACGAAAACCAAATGTCACTCTCGCGACTTTGGCAGAAATTTTTTTGCCTGAATTCAGACCCTTTTTGCGCCCGCGGCTTTGGAAATAAGGTTTTTGTCTAATTTTGGACCATTTTGCGCTCGCGACTTCTAATGTTGCGCTCGCGACCTTAACACAGAAGCTACTGTCTGGTTTTGGTCCAATGTCGTGCCCACAAAGCCTAGTCGCGACTTCCATTCTCAAAGGAAAAAACCTTTCTTTTTCAACTCCAAAGGCTCTAAAACTTTGTACACATCTAAACCACTTAATATTCAAACTCCCATTCAAGTTTTTGCTAATGTCAAATTCATTTGAGCCACTTTCTAATCAGTCTAATCTAATAGTCAATAAAACCTTTCCTTTACTACCATTTTTATGATTTCAAGTCATTCTACTACCTATTCAAGTCATTTTGATCTCAAAATTTTACTTAGGTTCCATACCATGTAAAAAGGTCCTCTCAAACTCTTAGATCATTTGGACTCTGTTTGAGTACTAAACTCCCCATTTTCACTTCTGCAGATTTTCTGCAGAATTGAATAACACCTCTCCTTTGTCTTATCTTTTTCATTAGTTTAGGTTCTGTTTTAGCCAAAGTTCAAAACATGAAACTTTTAGCTAACATCCTAACCAAGCTTCAAACCAAAATTCACAATTTTATCTATCCATTTAGACCTCCAAATCGTTATGAACATCTACTGTCCTGTACTACTATTCTATAGTCGGACAATTCTGACCTTTGTCTGTTCATACTTAATTTTCATGCCTCAAGTGATCTAATTTCACAAAATGATATTCTAGACATTTGTAGCTAACATTCTAAGATTTCTTTTGGTATATCATTTATAAGTTTTGGACTTCATTTGGTTGTCTAAAACAGTAACACAAGTTTACTATTCACCTAAACCCTAGTTCCAGTTTTCACACTTCAACCATTTTTCTCACTTCCATGATTTTTATTAGTTTGATTTGAGTCCAAAAATCATGTTTTAATCAACATAATCTTTTTATCAGATTCTAGGGTTTACAAATTCTCAACTTTCTATCCATTTTTATCAACTCTACTCATAGAAAACTTTAAAGCTTAGAAAATTTGCAACTAACCTTATGTTTGAACACCCTTTTCTTTCTCTTCTTCTTCTTCTTCTCCTTTTTCTTCCCTTCTTCTCTTCCTCTTTCTCTCTTCTCTTTTCTTCTTCTCTTTTCTTCTTCTCTCCCGTCTGCTCTCTTTTTCTCTCTTTGTTTCTGCTAATGACTTTGGCTTAAGTGTAGAGATTTATCCTTAAGCCTCAATTTTTTACTTTTCAACTTTTTGACTTTTCAACTCTTTTTTTTATTTTCTTTTCATTTCTTTTCTATTTTTCACTTCCTTGATTTTATTTCTCTTATTTTCTTTTCTTTTCTCATTTATGCATTTCTCAACTTATTTCCTTATTTTAGGCACCTAATCTCCTAGGCCCTAAAATCAGTTCATGACACATAAGACCCAACTATGTATTATCTGATTACTTAAAACTCTATGTACATGCTATGTTACGGACGAATTTTAGGGCCTAGGAGTTTAGACACCTAAAATGAAATAATTATAAAGAAAGTGATTGAATGAGTTTATAAATGACATTTAGAAGTGAAAAAGATGGATAGAAAATGAAAAAGGGAAATAATGTATCAAAAGTAATGCATAATCAAAAATTGAGGAAAAAGAATTTGTAATACAAATGAAATAAAGGGAAGTGAATTAAAATGGAAATACAATGGAAAAACATGAAAATAAATAAGGAAATATAGAAATAGAAGTAGAAAATGGAAATAAAAAGAAAGGTAAAAAGAAATGAAAAGTAGGAAAGAGAAAAAGTAAAAAGTAAAAAGTAAAAAGTGAAAAGTTGAAAAGTAAAACTTTTAAGGATAAGTATAAAACTTATCCTTAATGACCAAATGAAGCATTTTCTATCAAACCTAGAGGGAGATAGCAGATAGGAGAAAAGGGAAAGGAAGAAGAAGAAGAAGAGGAGAAGAAGAGAAGAGGAAGAAGAGTTAAAGAAGAAGGAAAGGTTAGTTCTTCACTTTTTGTACATATATATATATATATACAGAGCTTTTGATGGAAAAAGGTGAAAACTAGGGCTAAACCTAAACTTGATTTAGGTTTTTGGGAAAAAGCATTTGATGATAAAAACATGAGTTTGAACTTGAATCAAAGCATAAATGATGAAAGAAGTGAGAAAACAAGTAAAAAAGTGAAATCTGGAAATTTGACAGCATGAACAGTAATCTCGTGTTACTATTCTGGAAACCTAAATGATATTAGAAATGGATAAAAGATATACCGGTAGAAATTTTAGGATGTTAGCTAAAAATTTCTAGAAGATCATTTTGTGAAATTAGATCAAATGGTGGATGAAAAAGTAGGAAGAACAGACAAAGGTCCAACTGTCAATTCTGGAAATTCTGAACATGACAGCAAATGTTTTCTATGATTTGAAGACCTTAATGAACTGATAAAATTATGAAAGTTAGCATGAACCTAGTTTATATTGTTAGCTAAAAGTTTCACGTTGACAACTTTGGCTAGAATTGAAGTTAAAAGGATCAAATGATGAGAAGGAGGGGAGGTGCAATTCTGCAGCAATTCTGCAGAAGTGGGAAATGGTGCTTTTGTGACTCAAATGGAGTCCAATTGTTATGGAACCTTAATTATGACTTGGTCAAAATGAGATATAACTTCAATTAATCATTTGAGGTTGAAATAACTTGAATGGATGAAGGAATGGGTTGGAAATGCTAAGTGTAGGTGAGTGAGGAATGGAAATTTGGGATATAACTTAGAGTTGGTAGAAAGTGGCTCAAATGAGTTTGACATGAGCCAAAACTTAGAGAAATCCTTGAATGTTAAGTGTAAATGAAGTGTACAAAATTTGAGAGGGAATGGAGTTGGAAAAGTGGGGTTTTGGTTGCCCGGAATGGAGGTCACGACATGAGCTCGCGGGCGCGAAATTGGACTCAACTAGACAGTAAATTTTCACGAGCGCGACCAAAGAAGTCGCGACCGCGAAAAGAACCAGGAAATGGGTAAAGCCTTTGGGAAAAGTCGCGACCGTGACAAAAGGATTCGCGACTGCGAAAATGCCGAAACAGGCAGTAACTTTTCGCGACCGCGACAAGGTTAGCAATTTAGGTAGCGACTGTTGATGGGAATGTCGCGAGCGCGAAGTTGTGACTCGCGACCGCGACTTGTCTCTGCCAAATGATAATGTTGAGAAAAAGTTAAGATTAAAACTAAGTTTTGGGACCTAAAAGATAGACAATTGGTTTATAGTATTGTTAAATACAAATGAGTATCAAGTGTGAATCATATTGATGGAAATGATGTGTATAGGTGCTAGAAGTGAAGATAATCTTGAAGCTCAAAGAAACAAAGATAAAGGAAAAGCTATTAAAGGTAAGTGAAGTAAGTTAAGTTATGTTGTAGAGTATTTGTGCAACAATGTGCACAATACTACATTATAGTTTATGAAATCTTCATGCTACCTTGTGCATGAGGAAATTGTAAGAAAGGTGTGTATATTGTATTAAATGTTAATTGTGATTCTTGTGTAGAGTAATAATGTTTGATACTGTGATGATGTGTTTGATTGTATTGGATTATGAGGTTGATGAATGTGGATATGCTAAGCTGTCGGTGTAATTGTGCAACTTTGTGCAATGATCATAAGCTTGAGTATTGGTTATGTGCTAAGTAATAATTCATGAGGTCATTATACTATTTTGAGTATAATGATATATTAGGTGATGAATGTATATTGTGTTACCTTGGTCACCATGTGTAATGTGGTTTGATGATACGATTGAATGAATTGAAGTATGAATAAGATGAATGAGTTTTCACTTAATGATTGAGGTGTTATGAGTTGATGTGGAAATAACAGTGATAATAAAGAGAAGCATTCATATTGATTGACTAAGCATGAATTGAGTTATGCATTTGAGAACATGATTGTCATGAAGCATAGCATGCATGAAAATGGGAAGATCCATGAAGAGGAAGGGGTGACCCATACATTTCTAAATTGGGAAGAACCAAGAAGATGAAGAGGTGACCCATAAATATATATATGAATTGTATACATATGGAGTGAGAAGAACTATGAAGGGGAAGTGGTGACTCACATATATGAAATGATAATGAGAATTTACCATGGTATAGCATTCTGAGAGGATGTATGAATATGAAAGAAAAGAAAGAGCAAAGGAGAATGGAGATTGCATAGCATGAGATGCATTGCATTATGTTGTGATATGAGTGAATTGATATGGATGATAGTTGTGTTAATTGAGTCAGTGTTTTATGATGTTGTTGCTTTGAAAATATTGTTAAGAATGAGTATGATGGAATTAATGTGATGTATTTATAATGAGTTGGTTATAGCTTACTGAGTTATATACTTAGCGTTTATCCCTGATAAACGCAGGTGAAAGTAGCAAAGGACATTAGAGCAAGCAGTGAATTGAAGATAAAGTCAATAGAGGTAGTAATTGTAAATATAAATGTATCCTAAGGATTTTTGTAATATATATATTTTATAAATTTTGTAATATTCATGTAAATAGAGGCAGTATTGTAATTAAGTAAATTGCATGTTGATTTTATTAATACTTTTGGAAAGTGTTAATGATGGATTTACTAATTCATGAATTGGTTTTGAAATGAATGATGATATTGAAAATGCTTTTTGATTGAATAGATAATTCTAGTTTTAAATTATTTTGAAATGCGAAAAATTTATACAGGTTTTTAAGAAACTGTGATGCAAACTTATCCCTTACAGTTTGAGTGGTGGTTTCACTGTATAGAGAGTAGGAAATCACTGTTCATTCTGTGGGAGGCATGTCATAGGGGTTATGACAAGCCCAGTAAAACCAATAACTCTTTCAACTTTTAAACAGGCTGTTATTCAACCATCTTCTCCTTCCTCATCAAGCCCAACTTATCACCATCTCAGTTCTCATAAATACAAACCTTTAGAAGATACCATTATTACCATCGAACCAGAATACTGGACTCAAAACCCTCATCTTACTGTTTACCAACTTTGTGATACAATTTTCCCAAAATATCATTATTATATACCCGACAATTTTAACAAGTCTCAACAATATTATGAGACTATTCTTCTTTCAACCAATTCTATTATTATCCATAACAACTTTGATCCAAATTTCCCAATAAAGATTAGATACTGTAAAGTCTGACTTCTCAAAGTCTGGACCATTACCGATTGGGGACAAGAACCCCATAAACCAAAAGAAATTACTATGACCAATGGACAAATTCGACAAGTTGTTAAATATAATTATTATGATTATCAAAATGCTTGGGAACGAACATTCCTAAAGCAAAATGACCAATTGTCCATTTTTTTTTATCTTTCTTTACAATTTTTCTTATCCTATTCCATATTGGTTCCATCAATGGTGGAATAAATTTGGTTTAGATAATAATAATGTTCCTGAATCAATCCAATTTGCCCAAAACCAATTTTCCCAAAATAACCAATTACCTGATGTTATTTCTATTTCTCCCAAATGGCTTATATACTCTCATTATTTTCACATACCATGGATCTTTATGGTCGAATACCAAATAAAAGACCAGACGATAGATGATTTCCAAGTCCCTATTCTTGTTAGAAAATACAAAACCAAATGGTGGCCCAAAACTGATTTACAAGCCTGTGGCCCATTATCAGTTGACCAATTCTTTTCTAATTTTCCCCAATACTGTAAAAATCCAAGCCCAACAATTATAATCAAACAAGAGTAGAGACATATTTTTAAGAACCTACACCAGAAAAGAACAAAATTTTATTAAAGGGGAATATGTTAATTATTGTAACAAACTTGAAATATATGTACCATTTTTTAAATATTTAAAATATTTAAACCAAGACAAATTAAAATATTTTAGAGAAAAAAATACATAAATGGAATAAAGTAAATGATATAGGAGAACCTAGTGACCAGTATTATGAGACAGAAAGACCACCTATGAACAGAGCATTCTTTAAAAAAGATCATTTATACAATGGCCTACAACCAATTGTACATCCAAATAATATACAAGATAATGTAAAAGAATTAACTAAAGAATTACATTTACAAAAAAAATTGGACCAATATAACATTACATATTTTAGGCAATCAAATAGATAGAATAGAAGAAAAAATAGATCAAAATCATGAGGCTATAACAGACATAGAACATATAGAAGTACTGAAATCATAATCACCCATAACACACAGGCCAAATACCAGTTATATTTCTCAAAAATATACTAGTGCTCAACCATATAAGATAAATCCTACAAACAAACAAACAAATAAACCTTTTACAAAGATTATACCTCCATCACAAAATCCTATAGATATAGCTACAATAAATCCAAAATTAGAAATAGATGAAATATCAAAAACACTACAAAAAATCATATCAGAACATAATAAATCTTCTAAATCCACCACTTCAACGGGAATTAGAATAGAAGAACCAATACAAGAACAACAAAGACCTAAAGTAGAATCAACAACTTCACAAACAAAAGATAAAGGAAAATTAACAATTTTATCTGAATATAATGACCCTTCTTCTTCAGACGAAAGTAGTATAGACAATCCGCTTAATATAGAAGCTTCAGACTCTGAAGTAGAAAATGAAAATATTATTACATTAAATACAATAGAAGGACAATATAGTAATTACATACAACCAGATGATTTAAAAATACTAGAAAGAAGACAAAAACAATATAATGCTAAAAGTATATACGAATGGAATATAGATAATAGATCAGAAGTAGAAATTATACAAATTACAAAAGAAATGATAATTGTAGGAAATATTTATAAACAAAGGATAGGAATTACAAAAAAAGAAGCAGCAGAAAATATAATTTTAGGATTTACAGGAGAACTTAGAACTTGGTGGGACAAATTACTTAGCAATGAAATCAAAGAAAATATATTATCTGCTAGAAGAATAAATACTACAACAGGAGAATTAATTATAGATCCTACAACTGGACAACCACAATCATTTATATTAGCTTATCTTGTTTATAATATAATTTCACATTTTATAGGAGATTTAGATTTATATACAGAACGCAATAGTGAAATATTACAAAATCTTAAGTGTAGAAAATTAGAAAATTTCAGATGGTACAAAGATAATTTCTTAAAAAGAGTATATTCACTAGCTGACCCAAATGCATATCATTGGAAAGAAAAATTCTTGACAGGATTACCTAGACTATTCTCAACCAAAGTTAAAGAAACAATAGAACAAAGATTTGGACACATATCATATGATGATTTAACATACAGAGATTTAATAACTTGTGTAAACTTAACAGGATTAAGACTGTGTGGGGATATGAAACTACAAAATAAGTTAAAAATGGAAAATAGACAATCTAGAAGAGAATTAGAAAATTGGTGTGAACAATTTGGGTTTGGAACTGTAAAGGGACCAAAACATAGAAAGTCTAAGAACTTTAAGACAGACAAACCTTATAGAAGATCTAAGCATAGATATCATAGAAAAAATTATGACAATAAAAATAATGAACAGATAGAAACAAATAGAAATAATAGAAGAAAACATTATAGACGCAAGAATAATAATCAAAGAAAAGCAAAATCAAAAGATAAAATAACATGTTATTTATGTAACCAAAAAGGACATTATGCAAGAGAATGTCATGCTAGAAAGAAAATACATGAGATAGGATTAGAATTAAAAATAGAAAATATTGACCAATTATTAAATAAAATTGACCAAATTAAATTATCTTCCTCAGAATTAGATGATGATTATTCTAGCGATCAATCTACAGATACAATAAAAAGTAGAGATAGTAATTGTATATGTAATGGAGAAATTTGCATACGTAACAATAAAATAAATGTATTGACAAATTACAGTAGTATACTCGAACAATTAGAACAAGTAGAAGATGAAAATCTAAAAAGAAATTTTTTAAAGAAATTAGCAAAATTAATTAACCAATAATCTAGACAAGAATTAGCACCACCTACAAAATTTGAAGAAATAGAACAAATGTTTCAGAATAAGAAAAATACTAAAATATCTTCTTTAGATTTACAATCAGAGATAAAGGAATTAAAAATGAAATAAGGCAATTAAAAAATAGATGTGACCAATTAGAACAAAATCAAAACCAATTAAATACAGAATTAGCTCTAGAAAAAATAAAAAATAAAATGCCAATAATAGAAAATTCAGATAGTTCTGAATCATATAAAGAACAAAGAGAATTTAAATTTAATGAAATAACTAGAATTAAATTCCAAAAGTGGTATGTCAAAATAAATCTAAATATTAAAGATTTTAAATTAGAAATCATAGCAATGCTGGATTCAGGCGCAGACATGAATTGTATAGACCAAGGGATAGTACCTAGTAGATACTTCCAAAAAACAAAAAAAAGTATTATCCGCAGCAAATTCAACTAAGGTAAAAATAGATTTTAAGATTCCTAATGCCCATATTTGTAATAATAATATTTGTTTTAAAACAATTTTAATGTTAGTAAAAAACTTGAACACAAAAATAATATTAGGAAATCTATTTCTACAAATGTTATATCCATTTAAAGTAACTCAAATAGGTTTAGAATCAAATATATTAGGACAAAAAATCATATTTGAATTTATATATCCTGTATCATATCATGACATAAATTTATTTCAACAAACCAACATAAGTAAAATTAATAATCTAACAAACCATATTAATTTTTTAAAGAAAGACTTACATTTCATATGTGGCATTTTATCATCCCAGAAGCACATCTAATGACACAGTTCGAATCCTCAAATTTCAATATATACCAAGTAAGTTTTATTACTCATGCCGTCATCATTTTGAACTATGTATGGAAATATCCTATGAACACAATACCATCTTTACCACCAAAGGAAAACAATGAAATTAATTATTATAATAACTTTATCAATAAATACAAATTATAATAATTCAATTACAAAATTAGTTATTTTTTTAAATTAATATATAATATATTTAAAATTTATTCGCACGGATTAGATAATCACATATTTATTAAATAATATTTAATTATATTTATAATAAATTAATTAATTATTAAATTAAAATAAAAATTTTATTATATTTATATTATTAATTTAAATAGTATATCTATAATAAAATTTTAAATAGTTAAATTATCAAATAAAATTAATAAAATTCGTATAAATTATTAACACAAACTCTTCATTTTATTTTATTTATATTATTTTAATAATTAGATAAAATAAATAGAATTTACATGAATTATTAATATTTTTTTATTTTTTTTATTTATCTCATATTATTTTAACGATAATTAGATAAAATGATAATATTTGTAGATATTATTAACATAAATTATTTATTTTATATTATTTAGATGATAATTAAATAAAATTTTAATAAAATTTCTAAGAATTATTAACATAAATTTTTTATTTTATTTTATTTATTTAATATTATTTTAATAATAATTAGATAAATTGATAAAATTTAAATAAATTTTTAACAAAAAAATTTATTTATATTATTTATCTCATATTATTTAATGATAATTATATAAAATTAATAGAATTTACATTAATTATTAATAAAACTATTTATTTGATGTTATTTATCTTATATTATTTTAATAATAATTAGATAAAATTAATAAAATTCACAGCGATTATTAACATAAACTCTTTATTTTATATTATTCATCTGATATTGTTTTAATGATAATTAGATAAATTTGATATAATTCATAGATATTATAATACAAATTTTTTATTTTATTTTAATAAAATCTCTTTATTTTATGTTGTTTATCTCATTTTATTTTAATAAAAATTTAATAAAATTGATAAAATTTACATAACAAAAACTTTTTATTTTCTATTATTTATATTATATTTTAATAATAATCGGATAAAATTCGCAGAAATTATTAATACAAACTATTTATTTTGTATTATTTATCTCATATTATTTTAATAATAATTGAATAAAATTAATATAATTCATATAAATTATTATATTTATTATTATTATTATAATATTTCGTAATTATATATTTATTTTATTTATAATTATTTTAATTTATATTATTTTATAATAATAGTTTATTATTAATTGATAATATTAAAAATATAAAATAATATAAAATAATAAAATATCAATAGTAGAATAAATATCTAATATTGATAAAAATAATAAATTTTGAATACAGATAAATTGATATAATAGAATAAATTATTGATATAATAAATTAATATAATATTTTTATATATAAAATCGATCCAGTAGATACTCTCATCTTGGAAGATCATTTAATATGATTTATAATCATATGCAATTCGAGTATGATATGTATTAATATGCAATGAAATTCGAATATAATTTGCAATTCGAGTACGATCTACCATGATTTATAAAATGAAAAATAAAATTATATTAGTTTATTTGAATGCTAAAAAAATAAAAATAATAATCATATTTAAATTTTTATACAGTGTATATAATAAAATTTAAATATAATTAAGAGAATAACATTATATTTAAAATAAATTATAAAATGTTATATAAAATAAAATTTATAATCTTAATGATATAAATAATATTATAATATTAGAATTATTAAAAGTTATATTAATAATAAAAATAGAAATAAATAAATAGAAAAAAAGGCAGAGAATAATTTTTTTAAAAAATCAATATTTTATTGTCTACTTACAGGTAGTATGGAAAATTTGAAAAACAAAACTGACCAATTTAAATAAGTAAAAATTGATTTTATTTATATTTATAAAATATATTGGGATAGTAAATTTCTTAAAAAATTTGAGTTTTAATCAATGAATTATAAAATAGAGATGAAAAATAATTTCTATGAAATTGTACATGAAATTATAAAAAATCAATAATTTTAAAAATTTTCTCTTTAGATTCTCATCTTCCACTTGTTCTAATTGTTCGAGTATACTACTGTAATTTGTTAATACATTTATTTTATTGTTACATATGCAAATTTCTCCATTACATATACAATTACTATCTCTACTTTTTATTGTATTGGTAGATTGATCGCTAGAATATTCATCATCTAATTCTGAGGAGGATAATTTAATTTGGTCAAATTTATTTAATAATTGATCAATATTTTCTATTTTTAGTTCTAATCCTAACTCATGTATTTTTTTTCTAGAATGACATTCTCTTGCATAATGTCCTTTTTGATTACATAAATAACATGTTATTTTATCTTTTGATTTTGTTTTTCTTTGATTATTATTCTTGCGTCTATAATATTTTCTTCTATTATTTCTATTTGTCTCTACCTATTCATTATTTTTATTGTCATAATTTTTTCTATGATATTTATGCTTATTTCTTCTATAAGGTTTATATGTCTTAAAGTTTTTATGCTTTCTATGCTTTGGTCCTCTTACAGTTCCAAACCCAAATTGTTCGCACCAATTCCCTAATTCTCTTCTAGATTGTCTATTTTCCATTTTTAATTTATTTTGTAGTTTCATATCTCTACATAGTCTTAGTCCTGTCAAGTTTACACAAGTTATCAAATCTATATATGTTAAATCATCATAGAAATATGTCCAAATCTTTGTTCTATGGTTTCTTTGACTTTTGTCGAAAATAATCTAGGTAATCCTGTCAAAAACTTCTCTTTCCAATGGTAGGCGTTGGGATCTGCTAATGCATATACTCTTTTTAAGAAATTGTCCTTATACCATCTAAAATTTTCTAATTTTCTACATTTAAGATTTTGTAATATTTCACTATTATGCTTTGTATATAAATCTAAATCTCCTATAAAATGTGATATTATATTATAAACGAGATAAGCTAATATAAATGACTGCGGTTGTCAAGTTGTAGGATCTATAATTAATTCTCCTATTGTAGTATTTATTCTTCTAGCAGATAATATATTTTCTTTTATTTCATTACTAAGTAATTTGTCCCACCAAGTTCTAAGTTCTCTTGTAAATCCTAAGATTATATTTTCAGCAGCTTCTTTTTCTGTGATTCCTATTCTTTGTTTATAGATGTTTCCTACAATTATCATTTCTTTTGTGATTTGTATAATTTCTATTTCTGATCTATCATCTATGTTCCATTCATA
>CAOGCB010390351.1:0-11183 GCA_948266635.1 Cnidoscolus chayamansa | reverse complement strand
TATGAGGTGGCTTGAAGACTTTACAGACTTCAGTTGCGTGTTAGAACTGCATCTGTGCCTGACAGTGTACTCCTTAGTTTTTTCCTCATCAATTATAGCCTATTCTTGAACGTGTTTTGTTCTTTAATTTGTTCTTATGTTACTCATCAATCCTGATGCTATCTATCATTAAAAAAGAAAGGTGAATTTGAGGGTCAATGCCATGGCTAATTAGCTTCATCCCCTATCTTTTTTTACCTGTTGATCTTACATCATCAACAATAAAACCCCTGGAATCTCTGCAGACTGGCTAATACTGCCTCCTATGCTGATTTGTAATGTGAAGCATCAGAATTAAGCTTTAAACTTCCTTGTACAAGGACAACCCAAAACTCATCACCACCAGTGAATTTGAGCTTTGCATATGAGTCTGGAAATGAGGATTAAATTATACGATGATAGGCAAAAAAAAAAAAAGAACCTACTAGGAAACAATCTCTTCATTAAATGAGAACAGAAGCTCAAAAAATCCAATATTTTTGTTGCCATCACTTTCTCCACTTTCATCCTCCCATCCGTTGCTCTATCTTTCCCATGATCTCTTCTTCAACTCTTGCCACATCTATGCTTTGATTTGAAACTATTAGCTCATGAGGACCAGTTAAAGACTCTTAACTTCGAATTCTATGTTTCTGCTACTTCTCACACATGCCTCAATCTTTCTTCTAAATTTTTTATATTGCAAAGATTAGGATTACTGTTTATTTGACTGAATTAGGTGGAGTGATTATGTCCCACATGTTTATTACGTTGAGAAAAGGAACAAGAATGCAAGAGAACCATCGAAGTGTAGCAGTAAATTAGAGTCACAAACAAGAGCTGTCACTTCTGACTAGTCATGTCACTGTGACCAATTTGCTGATAGGTTTGTCACTATGTCTCAGTAGATATTATTTTCTGACATGCCCGTCAAATTTTGCTTCATTATTGAAATATAGTTGAAGAATTCTACTAGATTACAACATCGTTATGACTGTGAATCCCTTATTGTTGACAAAATTGTATGAGTTGCTTGAAGACTTTACAGGCTTCAGTTGCGTGTTAGAACAGCAGCTGTGGTTTATTACAGCTGATGACTTTCGCTTCGACACAACTTAATCAGTCAATTAGAAAATCTATGCTATTGCCGATCAAGATAATAAGTAGTTGATCAAACTGAACTTTGCCTCAACTAATCCGTAGACCCATTTCCTTTATACGTCTTCTTGATCTTCTCCTTCCTGTTAAATTATCAACCAAAATCATACTATATCTTGGCAATAATACTTGTGGTCCTTCTGCAACCAAAACCTTTGCAGTGGGGACCCAAATCCCTGCCAATCCTTTGTAACCTTTCAATCCCATCCACCATATGATTCCCCCATCAACATAGCTTATCTTCTAGGTTTTGAAGTCTCAAGTATAGCTTCCATCAACAACATACCAATAGGAGGCAGAATTCCCTCAGAGAAATTGATCATAGTTCCTGTGTTTTGTTCCTGCAATGGTAACATCTATCAGAAAAGCACTCCCTACAAGATGAAAAAGAACATACATATTTTAAAATATCTAGTGATATTTACCAAGGGCTAACCTCTTGCCAGGCCCTTATTGGGCAAAACTACTATGATGCTCTAACTCTTGAGATGGTAGAGGAGCTGATGGTTCCAATAAGATGTGCATGTCCAAGTTTGAATAAAAAGCAAATGGGGTGATTTCATTGCTGATGTATGTGGTGAAAAGTGGATATTCAATTACTTTTATTGCGACTCTTCAAGTTTGATGAAGCGAGCATCTTGGCAGCCGATGTTTTATCAAATTACTGCCTTATATAACTTTACACCTTTCTAGTTCCACTTAAAAGGGAGAGTTGCAAGGTAAATCCTAGTAGTTTTACTGCCACTGTCCTAATAGTTTTCTTACAAATGAAGGGTAGGTCTCAATTGCAAACCTGATGAAAAGAAGTTCCCAATCAAACTTGTTACACTATTAGGTATCTCGCCCTTGTGACAGACACCAACACACATACACAATATTCAGTCTATAATTTAAATGAAACTATTGATATTTACTCTCCCAACTTTCAATTATAAGATAAATACTAAACCATCCATGACTTTACTGGCACTGGCATTGATGTGGGGCTTTTGTTTTTGCTTGTTCTCGTCTTCAAATTATACAAGTTCCTTAAGAAAAGAAGATAGAGAATTCAGAAAGCTTACTTGTTTGAGCAGAATGGTGGGTTCTTGTTGCAACAAAGGCTCTCATCTTGTGGAGGTGAAAAAGCAAAACTGTTTACTGCAGAGGAGCTGCAAAGAGCTACTGATAACTATAATCAGAGTAGATTTCTTGGTCAGGGAGGCTATGACACTGTTTACAAAGGGATGCTACCAGAAGGTAGGATAGTTGCTGTGAGAAGATAAAAAACGATTGCCAAAAGCCAAATTGAGCAATTTATTAATGAGGATGTCATTCTATCTCAGATAAATTAACGAAACATTGTGAAGCTCCTAGGTTGTTGCTTGGAAACTGATTTTCCATTGTTGGTTTGAGTTCATTTCTAATGGAACCCATTCCCATCATATTCAGGAGCAAGAAGACCAAGAATCTTCACTTCCATGGGAAAATCGCATTAGAATTGCAATTAAAGTAGCTGGGCGCTGTAGCATATGCAGCTTCAGTCCCTATATTCTATCGAGATACTAAATCTTCACACATTCTGCTACATGATCAATATAGTGGAAAAGTATCAGACTTTGGAACTTCAAGACCAATCCCATATGATAGAACTCATCTAACCATAGCAATACACAGAACTTTTGGGGACTTAGATCCTGAGCATTTCTGCACAAGCCAAGACACAGAAGAGTGATATGTACAGTTTTGGGGTTGTGCTAATTGAGCTGCTCACAGGGGAAAAGCCAATCTCTTTTAACTGAGCTGAAGATGAGAAAAATCTTTATGGACATTTCATTTTATCAACTATGGAGGATCAACTGCTTCGAACTTTAGACCCCACAGTTGCGAGAAAAGCAAGCAAAGGGAACATTCATGCCATTTTAAATCTTGCAATTAGATGTTTGAGATTGAACGGAAAAGATGAGGCCTACAATGAAAGAAGTAGCAATGGAGCTTGATGGATTGAGGAAGTCACAGAGATGCTTGGTTATTGATCAACAGCCAAGCTTCTTGCATACAGCTGGTGAAACAAATCAAGAATCAGTAGAGTAAGACATTGCATTTCCTCTGGAATAGGAATCTACCTCAATCTAGCAAAGCATTTTCTTGTTGAATTGTCCTTCATTACGTCATCGGAACAAGAATGGAGTAATTCTAGTATGGAATAAGTGTTCTTTTGCATTAGTATCAAGTCTAAAAATGTGATCGCACATGTGTATATACCCTCACACAAACTCACTGACTCAGATTTATAGTTATTGATTTTAGCATATATATATATATATATATATATATATATGGAATTTTTTATTTTGAAAAATCATGGAAGGGGCAAGCCTTTAAGGCACCACCTTGTCAAGACATGTTTTGACTTGTGAAATTAACACATTTCCTAGTATTGTAATGGAACCTTCATTTTATGTCAGAAAGTCCAGTCCGTGATGATGGCTTCGTTTAATGCATGTTAAGTTGAGTCCGTCTTTAGGAATCCTCTCTAACTGCCTAACCAGCCAAAATATATTTCAGTTGATAAAATTGAAGGCTAAGCTCAAGAACTCAATTCCTTGCCCATGAAGCTTTCATCATTCTGCAGCTTCTCAATCTTCCTCCTGTTTCTTTTCCTTTCATCCTCCAACTGCCATAAAAAATATATTAGCCAACTATTGCTTAGACTGAACAAAATTCCTCAATAACAAAAGGGTATGTTTGCAATGGAAATCAAATTCCAAGCCAATCCTTTTTAACCTTATTCTCTCGGCCACCCTATCACTCCCACATCACCATTTCTTTTCTTTTAGATTTAGAAGCCTCCAGTATAGCCTTGGTTAACAACATATCATCCTTATTCACATTTTCCTCAGAGAAAAGGATCATCGAACTTGTTTCTTGTTCATGTGCTCATAGCATCTTCTAGCATAATTCTTTTTATTTTATTCAAGATCAGTCAAATACATTTTTCACCGTAGCTAATGACACTTACCAAGGCCTTACTACTTGTTAGGCAATTATGGATCAAAACCCATTTTTGTGTGCAACAAATCTTAAAGTGGGATCGGAGGTGACGATTCCACTAAGATGGGCATGCTCGAGTAGAAATTAAATGGCAAAAGGGGCGATCTCTTTACTGGTATATATTGTAGCATGGGGAGCATGATTAAATCGATTGCATATAGTTTTGGAGTTGATGAAGCAACGTGCTAGAGGCCAACAAGTTGTCACAGAACAATACTATCTTTCCCTCCACACCTATACTGGTTCCACTTACAAACGAGAATCGTCTAATACATCCGGTGAATTCAGCAAATCCAGGGAATTTCTCTTGCCTCATCCCAATGGCTCTATTCCAGTTGGAGGAATAGAAGATATCTATTGCAGAGCACAAAATAAAAGTTCCCCGCCAAATTGGTTGTATTATTAGGTGTGTCTTTTTTTTTCTTACTTGCAATCAAGAATTCGGTTGGTTAATCACTACCCAATTCGTCGATCATCCCTAATTTAAGCTACATATATGATCTTCTGCATTGTATGATAAGATGATAGTAAATTATCCATGTTATTGCTTCAGGTGTGGGCATTGGCTTGAGGTTGTTGTGTTTATTCATTTTTGCCTACAAGCTATATCAATTGTTGAAGAAAAGAAGATGTATAATTCAAAAAGCCAGATTATTTGTGCAAAATGGTGGCTTGTTGTTGCAACGACTCTCAACTTATGATAGTAGTAAAAAACCAGATTGTTTACTATAGATGAGTTGCAGAGAGCAACAACAACTATGACAGAGTAGATTTCTTGGTGAGAGAGGCTTTAGCACTGTTTATAAGGAGGTGCTGCCAGATGGTACCATAGTTGTCATGTCGAGATCAAAAACTCTTGACAAAAAAGAAGAGCAATATATTAATGAGGTTGTCATTCTATCCTAGATAAATTATGGCAACATAGTGAAGTTTCTTAGGTGTTGTTTAGAAAGTAAATTTCCATTACTTGTTTATGATTTCATTTCTAATGGAACACTCTCCAAACATATTCATGTACAAGACCAATTTTTATTATATTTACAATAATCACATATTTATTATACGTATCAAAATCGTATTACTATAAATATAATAAATAATTAGTAACAATTGTAATTTTGCCTATAAATAAATTAAATTTTGACCTAAATATTGTATGGATTAAATTTAATCAATTTCAGCTTGAATTTAAATTAATTTTAATAAATTGGATTAAATTTAATTAAAATAATGTAATTAGATTAATTTATATCCAATTAAATTATAAATTAAACAAATTTATATTGGAATAAACTAAATTAAGTAAAATCGTTTGATTATATTATTATATTTATGATATTAGCATTTAATATTGTAAGAGCATAGTCCTTCAACTTTTGATAATGTAATATTATTGTTTTTCAATTTTTTAGTATGTAATAATGTTGTCTTTCAATTTTAATTATTATAATAAAATTACTTTTCAAATTTTTGAACTTTAAGTATTTTAATAAATGGCTTTTAGCTAACATGAAACTTATTTTCCAAAGTTCCTAACATAAAACTTTTAGCTAACAACCTAAGCTTTCTACCGGTATATCTTTTATCAATTTCTGATATCATTTGGGTCTCCGGAACAGTGACACAAAGTTACTGTTCATGTTGTCAAATTTCCAGATTTCACCCCTTTTTACCAATTTCTCACTTCTTTCATCATTTATACTTAGGTTCAAATCCTTAATTCTTGTTTTAATCACCTTTACTTATTTTCCAGATTTTAGGTTAAATTTAAAGTTTAACCCTAATTTCAATTTTTAATACAATTAACCATACCCAAACTTAAATTAACACAAATATAAACTAACCTTTAAATTCCCTTCCTTTTTCTCTTCTCTTCTTTTCCTTCTTCTTCTTCCTCTTTCCTTTTCTCTCTTTTTCTCCTCTCTTCCCATTGCTCTCTTGCTTCAGCTGTTGCTTGTGTGATTACTTCAAGTGTTGAGTGAGTAAATGGCCATACTTATCCCTATAATTAATGTAAGTGCCACCTCACTTTTCTCTTTCCTACTTTTTCTTTTCTTTTCTTTTCTTTTTCCTTTTATTTCTTAATTCCTTTTTCTTTTATACTTTTAATTAATTTATTTTCCTTTTATTTTCTTTGTATTTCTATTTATTTATCACTTTTCCTCACTTTTCCCTTTAGTTTCATTATGCCTTCCTCTTGTTTTTCTACTTCCATTTGTTTCACTATTTTTCCTTCTTATTTACTTAATTCCATTTCTCATATTCTTTAATCATTTTCTTGCTACTCTCATTAGTTTAGGTGCCTAAACTCCTAGGCCCTAAAATTCGTCCGTAACAGTTCTCCCCTCTTTAAGAAATTTCGTCCCCGAAATTCAAACATGTCTACTTTCACTTACCACATATTTACATTCACTTTTAAATACGTATGAACTTGTTAACATGAAAGTTACTAACCTCCAAACAAATGAGGATATAATTGCCTCATCTCCATCTCTCTTTCCCATGTGGCCTCTTGTCCCGTATGATGGTTCCACAACACTTTTACCAACGGGATCTGCTTATTCCTCAATTGTTTCGTTTCCCATGATAGAATCTTGATTGGCTCCTCACTGTAGCTCAAATCCGGCTGAATCTCAATTTCTTCAACTGAAATTACATGTGAAGGATCCGATCTGTATCTCCTCAGCATCGAAACATGAAAGACATTATGAATTCTGTCCAAGTCTGGTGGCAAACGATAGGCTAACGGTCCGATCCTCTCCAATATTTCATAAGGGCCAATGAATCTCGGACTCAATTTGCCTTTTCTTCCAAATCTTAATATGCGTTTCGAAGGTGACACTTTTAGGAATACCTTATCGCCTACATTATACTGAATGTCTTTGCGCCTCAAGTCTACATAAGACTTTTGTATATACGATGCAGTTTTCAATCTATCCCTGATTAATTTCACTTTCTCCTCTGCCTCCTGTACTAGATCAGGACCAATTAACTTTCTCTCACCCACTGCATCCCAATTCAATGGAATTCTGCATCTTCTCCCATATAATGCATCATATGGTGGCATCTGTATACTAGACTGGTAACTGTTATTATAGGTGAATTCCATCAATGGTAGGTATTTTTCCCAGTTACCCTCCAGTTCAAGCACACAGGCCCTCAGCATATCCTCCAGAACCTGAATGATCCTCTCTGATTGCCCATCGATCTGAGGATGAAATGCTGTACTGTAACTCAATCTGGTGCCCATAGCCCTCTGAAAACTTCTCCAAAACCGAGAAGTAAACCTCGGATCTCTGTCTGACACAATGGAAACTGGAATACCATGAAGCCTGACTATCTCCTGGATATAAAACTCAACTAACCTGTCCAAGCTGTAATCCATTCTGTCTGGTATGAAGTGAGTAGTTTTTGTCAATCTATCCACTATCACCCATACTGCATCGTGTTTCTTTGGAGACATAGGTAAACCAGTCACAAAATCCATCGTAACTCGATCCCATTTCCACTCAGGTATCATTAATGGTTGTAATAAACCCGCTGGAACCTGATGTTCTGCCTTCACCTGTTGACAAGTCAAACACTTTGCCACATACTCTGCTATATCTCTTTTCATTCCCATCCACCAGTATAAAGGTTTCAAATCCAGATATATTTTAGTACTACCTGGATGAAATGAGTATAAAGACTCACGTGCCTCTTGCAAAATCTCTCTCTTCAGCTTATCATCAGCTGGTATACAAATTCTACCTTTAAAACACAACAGCTCATCTGAATTCACTGTATATTCAGTTGTTTCACCTGCCCAAACCTTAGCAAATTCATTCTGATACTGCTAATCATGTTCAGCTGCTGCTTTAATTTTCTCTATCAACATAGGCTTTACTCTCAACTCTGCCACTACCTCATCATTAGACTGATGAGTAATCACAACATTTAGCTTTTGTACTTCCCTTACCAAGATCATAGGAGTTTGCTGCAGACTAGCAAATGCTTTCTTGCTTAATGCATCTGCCACTAAATTAGCCTTACCTGGGTGATAATCGATTAGACAGTCATAATCTTTTATCAATTCTAGCCAACGCTTCTGCCTGAGATTTAACTCTTTCTGTGTACCCAGGTGTTTCAGACTCTTATGATCAGTGAAAATATAGCATTTCTCTCCATACAAGTAATGTCGCTATATCTTTAATGCAAACACTATGGCAGCTAACTCAAGATCATGTGTGGGATAGTTCTTCTCATCTGGTTTCAACTGTCTAGATGCATATGCTATCACCTTTCTATCTTGCATCAACACACAGCCAAGTCCATTGAGTGAAGCATCACTGTATACCACATAATCCACACCTGAGGTAGGCAAAGTCAACACTGGTGCTTGTGTTAAACTTTCCTTTAATCTGTCAAAACTAGCTTGACATTTCTCATCCCACTTAAATGCAACATCTTTCCTCAACAATCTTGTCAAAGGGATGGCAATCATCGAAAATTCCTTGACAAATCTCCGATAATAACCTGCCAATCCAAGAAAACTACGTACCTCACTGAAATTTCTAGGTGGTTGCCAGCTAAGTACAGCTTCCACTTTACTTGGATCGACCTTAATTCCATCTACAGATACAATATGCCCCAAGAAAGATATCTGCTCCATCTAGAAATTACATTTAGACAACTTACCATACAACTGTTTATCACGTAATTTCTGTAATACCAGCCTCAAATGCTGATCATGCAACTCCCTAGTCTGTGAATACACCAAAATGTCATCAATGAATACAATTACAAACTGATCAAGGTACTCATTAAACACTGTGTTCATTAATGCCATAAAAGCAGCAGGTGCATTCGTCAATCCGAACGGCATCACCAAAAACTCATAATACCCATACCTGGTTTGGAAAGTTGTCTTAGGAATGTTATCATCTTTTACCCGGAGTTGATAATACCCCGATCTCAAATCAATCTTCGAAAAGATTATAGCATCCTTCAATTGATCAAATAAATCATCGATTCTCGGCAATGGATATCTGTTTTTCACGGTCACTCTATTCAATTGCCGATAATCTATACACATTCTCATGGTGCCATCTTTCTTCTTTACAAATAATACCGGTGCACCCCATGGGGAAACACTAGGTCTGATGTACCCCTTATCAAGCAACTCTTGCAACTGTATTTTCAACTCTTTTAACTCAGTAGGATCCATTCTATATGGTGCAATAGAAATAGGCTCTGTACCTGGCATTACCTCTATTTCAAACTCAACTTCTCTAATCGGTGGTAACCTTGGTAACTCATCTGGAAACACATCTGGATATTATGATATTGTGGGAATACTTTGAATCTCAGGAGTCCCCACTCTAGTATCTGTTACATGCGCTAGGTAAGCCATACACCCCTGTGCCATTAACTTCCTAGCAGTAATAGCTGATATCAGAGAAAACTTTGCTGGTGGTTTACACCCTTGTATTACAATCCCCTGATATTTCTCGTCCTTAAACTCCACCATCTTTTGTTTACAATCTACTATCGACTGATATCGCGATAGCCAATCCATTCTCAGGATAATATCATATTCCTTAAAAGGTAATTCCATCAAATCAGATGGAAATACAACCCCATATAACATTAAAGGACAATTTCTATATATTTTATTTACTCTCACCTCATGTCCCAAGGGACTAGAAACTATCCTGTCAACATTTAAGTTCTCCCATTTCCAACCTGTTTTATGTGCTAATTTTACATTTATATACGAATGAGAAGAGCCAAGATCAAATAAAATTAAAGACATGTGATCAAATAGGAGAATTTTACCAATCACCACATCTGTTGCCTATAGATCCTCTGCCTGTCTCATTGTATAAACTCTTACTGGGCTTCCCTGGTGGGGTTCTGATTCACTGATAATTGCCTTCCCTCTCTTCTGACCCTCTTAGATCTGCCCCTAGCTCGGCCCCTATTACCAGAATAAGTAGCTGCTCTTTCCATTTGCGGTCTATAACCCCTGTTCTCTGCAGCAGTATACACTGGCTTTACCCTTTGAGTAGGGCAATCTCTAGCATAGTGTCCTGTACCATTACACTTAAAACAGATTATCCCAGATAATCATCTCATCTGATCACTACTCATAGGTGGTCGAGGTACTTGTGGTCTAACACTGCTCGATCTTGACACAAAAGCTCTTCCATATCTTCCTCTTGGTTGAAATCGGGAGGAAGATCCCTCTCCTCTTACCCATTTTCGAGCTTGTTTAGCCCGATTCTCCTCTTCCTCATTCACTGTTTGCTCCAAACTGAGCACATGTGCCATCATCAATGAGAAATCCTCATAACTAAACCCTTGCACTAACATGCGAATGCGAGGTTTCAATCCTTGCTCAAACCTTTTACACCGATCTCTGGCTGTCATTACTAGATTACCTGCATAGTAGGCTAATCTAGTAAATTCATGTTCATATTCTGCCACTGTTCTATCCCCTTGCATTAGGCTTAGAAACTCTTGTAACTTCCGATGTCATGACCTGATTTAGGGCCTAGGAGTATAGGCACCTAAACTAGTGAGATTAACAAGGAAGGGATTTATTAAGGTAAGAAACGGAATTTAGAAATGAAAACAAGGATACAAAATGGGAAGAGGAAATAGAGAGGTAGAAGAAAATGCATAATGAACTAAATGCGACAATGAACAATTAATGAAGAAAATGGAAATAAAATTGAAAATGGGAGAAAATAATTAAGAGGAAATAAAATAGAAGAGAAATGAAATGAAAAGGGAAAGGAAAATACAAGGAGGGGCAAATTAGGAAGAATTGAAAAAAGGGAAAAAGGTAAGTTGACAAAGTCAACATTAGGGGCTTAAAAGGGATAAATATCACCTTAATTACCCCTTAAGCTCAAAGTTACAACAAATATCACACCAACACAGCAGAAAAGAGAGAGGCAACGGGAAGAGAAGGGGAAGAAGAGAAAAAG
>CAOGCB010390284.1:0-10416 GCA_948266635.1 Cnidoscolus chayamansa | reverse complement strand
ACATTTCTCAGATAACATATGTTAGCCCAAGTGGGAGATTGTTAGAATTTATTTTCTAATAAATTATAAAGTGTGCGCTTACATATGTAAATACTAAATGTGTATGACAATCATATTAAATAATCAAATTAGTGTTGTGATCAAATTATGATTATTGACTATTGAGGTGCTAGTTTAATAATAGGCTTAAAAGTGTAGATGCCAATTTGACATCAAATTCTATTTTGTTAAAGGGCTAAAATAAATATTTATCAATCTATATAAAAGGCTATGGTACTCAGTATAGAGATATAGGTCAATAGTTTCTTTTCCCCTTTGAGAGAAACTCAAAATTGACAATCTCTTATACTGGAAGATCAAGCCATCATCAAGCAATCAACAACTTGATTCAAATCAAGAATTATTAAAGTCAATACAGGTCAGGTACGCTTCTGTTATTATTTAATTTCTTGATGATTTGACATGATTGATTCTTGGCTTAATTTAGGATTTCAATCCATCAAAACCAAGATTGAAGGTACACATGATAATAATCAGTAAAAAACAAAATAGGAAGAAGCTGTTCCTGGTGTTTGGTTGTTTCCTCCTCAGTGAAGGGTGGATCGAGTATTTGGAGTTGTAAAGTGGCCTTGTAAATTATTTCATATGGAGTGGCTGATTATAACTTAATTATTGGTGGAGGCCCATTGTTCAAATAAAAGAAAAGAAAGAATTGAATGCTCAATAATTTATTATGTGATGTCGCATAATAAATTGAAGGTGCTCATATTTGATGAGGATAAGGTCTAGCTTGAAATCTTATCTATAATATGATAGCTTTTGATTTTGTTATGAAAAACAAAAAGTACCAGTTCTTTACACTGTTCAACAATTTATTAGGTGATGTAACATACATATTATGCAATAAACTATGTATTGTATAAAGACTGAATATGTTAAATGTTATTTTCTAGAGTGGGGACTAGTTGAAAATGAAAGGTTTTCCTTCTATCTTAAATAACATCTTAAAAGATTTTGGTTGACAAGGCTTATTACGTGTCCCATCTGACTAAGAGCAACATAAAAAATTTCTGTATTTACAACCAAATCCTTTTAGTTAGAAATTTACAAAGTGGATATGATTAGAATTGTGCTATGCTTTTTTAAAGAGTAGAGTAGCAGCAAGAGAAGACTTATTTGTATATATATGTGTATATTTTGTATAATAATACCTTTTGTGGGCCATATTATATTCGGCAAATTCTTTTGTATAAATTTTTTAGTACTTGTTGTGTTAAAAGTGTAGATGTCAATTTAACATTAAATTATGTTTTTATTAAAGGGCTAAAATAGATATTTATTAATTTATATAAAGGGCTATGGTCCCCAATATAGAGATAGGTCAAGAGTTTATTTTCCTCTTCGAGAGAAACTAAAAATTGACAATCTCTTATACTGGAAGATCAAGTTATCATCAAGCAATCAACAACTTGATTGAAACCAAGAATTAGCAAAGCCAATACAAGTACGCTTCCGTTCTTATTTAATTTATTGATAATTTGACATGATTAATTCATGGCTTAATTTAAAATTTCAATCCATCAGAACCAAGATTGAAGGTACACATGCTAATAATCAGTAAAAAGCAGAACAGGAAGAAGCTGTTGCTGGTGTTTGGTTGTTTCCTCCACAATGAAGGGTGGATCGAGTATTTGGGGTTGTAAAGTTGCCTTATAAATTATTTCATCTAGAGTGGCTGATTGCAACTTAATCATTGGTGGAGCCTAGTGTTCAAATAAAAGAAAAGAAAGAACCGAATGCTTAATAATTTATTATGTGATATCGCATAATAAATTGAAGGCGCTCATATTTAATGAGGATAAAGTCGAGCTTGAAATCTTATCTATAATATGATAGCTTTTGATTTTGTCGTGAAAAACAAAAAGTACCAACTCTTTACACTGTTCAACAATTTATTAGGTGTGTAACATATGCAATATACTATGTATTGTATAAAGACTGAATATGTTAAATGTTATTTTATAGAGTGGGGACTAGTTGAAAATGAAAGGTTTTCCTTCTATCTTAAATAACATCTTAAAAGATTTTGGTTGACAAGGCTTATTACCTGTCCCATTTGACTAAGAGCAACATCAAAAATTTATGTATTTGCAACCAAATCCTTTTAGTTAAAAATTTAAAAAGTGGATATGATTAGAATTGTGCTATGCTTTTTTAAAGAGTAGAGTAGCAGCAAGAGAAGACTTATTTGTATATATATGTGTATATTTTGTATAATAATACCTTTTGAGGGCCATTTCTTTTATATAATATAATACTTCTTTGGCAAACATTTTTGTATAAATTTATTAGTATTTGTTGCGTTAAAAGTATAGATGTCAATTTAATATCAAATTTTATTTTGTTAAAGCGCCAAAATAGATATTTATCACTCTGTATAAAGGGCTATGGTCTTCAGTATAGAGATATAGGTTAAGAGTTTCTTTTTCCCTTTGAGAGAAACTCAAAATTGACAATCTCTTATGCTGGAAGATCAAGCTATCATCAAGCAATAAAAAACTTGATTCAAATTAAGAATTATCAAAGTCAATACAGATATGTCTTTATTTTTATTTAATTTCTTGATAATTTGACATGATTGATTTATGGCTTAATTTAGGATTTCAATCCATCAAAACTAAGATTGAAGGTACACATGATAATAATCAGTAAAAAGCAGAATAGGAAGAAGCTGTCGCTGGTGTTTGGTTGTTTCCTCCTCAATGAAGGGTGGATCGAGTATTTGGAGTTGTAAAGTGGCCTTGTAAATTATTTCATCTGGAGTGGTTGATTGCAACTTAATCGTGGGTGGAGGCTCAGTGTTCAAATAAAAGAAAAGAAAAAACTGAATGCTCAATAATTTATTATGTGATGTCGCATAATAAATTGAAAGCGCTCATATTTGACGAGGATAAGATCGAGCTTAAAATCTTATCTATGATATGATAGCTTTTGACTTTGTTATTAAAAACAAAAAGTACCAACTCTTTACACTGTTCAACAATTTATTAGGTGATGTAACATGCATATTATGCAATATATTATGTATTATATAAAGACTGAATATTTTAAATGTTATTTTCTAGAGTGGGACTAGTCGAAAATGAAAGGTTTTCCTTCTATCTTAAATAACATCTTAAAAGCTTTTGGTTGACAAGGCTTATTACCTTTCCATTTGACTAAGAGCCACATCAAAAATTTATGTATTTGCAACCAAATCCTTTTAGTTAGAAATTTAGGAAGTGGATATGATTAGAATTGTGATATGCTTTTTTAAAGAATAGAGTATCAGCAAGAGAAGACTTATTTGTATATATATGTGTACATTTTGTATAATAATTCCCTTTTTGAGCCATTTCTTTTATATAATATAATACTTCCGCGAACTCTTTTGTATAAATTTATTAGTACTTGTTGCGTTGCAGGACCGGTTCTAGACTAGAGTCTGGACAG
Organism: Cnidoscolus chayamansa; assembly: GCA_948266635.1. NCBI lineage: Eukaryota > Viridiplantae > Streptophyta > Magnoliopsida > Malpighiales > Euphorbiaceae > Cnidoscolus > Cnidoscolus chayamansa. The sequence goes on along the minus strand of CAOGCB010390284.1, from coordinate 6,924 downwards.
AGCACGGCTACTTGCACTTGGTCTTTTCCCCAGGCGCTCTTCCCTTTCTCACAGCTTTGTTTAAATTATCATGGCTACTTCCTCACTTGTCTCATCAGCTCTAAAGAGGTTATACATATTATTTAAATACTACATATTGTCTTCCATGTGCTCAAGTTCTTGATTTATTTTGCAGGCTACAACACAAGGTGGCTCTCATCACCGGAGCTTCTAGCGGCATCGGGGAGTCCACTGCCAGACTCTTCTCTAAACATGGAGCTAAAGTTGTGATTGCAGATATACAGGACGAGTTAGGAAACTCTCTCTGCCAGAAACTGAATCAGGATGCAGATGCATTCTGCTCATTCATCCACTGTGACGTTACCAAAGAAGAAGACGTCCAAAATGCTGTTAATACCACTGTCTCTAAGTACGGGAAGCTCGATGTCATGTTCAACAATGCAGGGATCATTGGGACAGCTAAACCCAACATAATTGACAATGAAAAATCAGAATTTGAAAAGATCATCAGTGTTAATTTAGTAGGTGCATTCCTGGGGACAAAGCATGCAGCTCGCGTAATGATTCCAAATCGTCGAGGGAGTATAATAACAACTGCTAGTGTTTGTTCAGTGCTTGGAGGGATAGCATCTCATGCTTACACAAGTTCAAAGCATGGAGTGTTGGGACTGATGAGAAATACAGCGGTGGAGTTGGGCCAACATGGGATTCGGGTGAACTCTGTGTCGCCATACGTGGTTGCCACTCCACTGGCAAAAGATTTCTTCAAGATGGATGATGATGGAGTTGAAGGTGTTTATTCAAACCTAAAGGATGCAGTGCTTAAACCAGAAGATGTTGCTGAGGCTGCTCTTTACTTGGCTAGTGATGAGTCCAAGTACGTGAGTGGGCATAATCTGGTAGTTGATGGCGGATTCACTGTTGTCAATCCCGGTTTCTGTATGTTTCCACAGTGAATGTGAGGTTTTTGGATTTGGAGGTGTAGGAGTTTTTTCTAAGATGAATAAGTGTCACTGCCCAATGGAGCTACAAATAAAATATAGCCTAGTATTTCATCGATAAAGTTAAAATTATCTTTACTACAGCGCTCAAATCATTCCTCAATCAACTCCATTTCAATGTGTTTGATTGACGCGAGTTTTTTAAAATAGTAAGACTTTTTTCTGCCATTAGCTTTAGGTAAAGCTTATTCGCAGTATCAACGCCATGAGGTTTAGGTTTTCTCATTCAATTTTTGTTGAAGATAGTAGATCTCAGCTCATAACAGTAAATACCACAATCTTCAGTGTAGAAATTAGATTAGTTCTGTATTATAGACTTGCTTTAAATAGAATGTCTGTAACTATTTAAACCTATAGAAAAAATATAATAAAAATTAGGACTCATTTTTGCTTTCATCATATATCAATATCTTTTCCGACCTTTAGATTCAATATTTCCCGATCCTCATGGCAACCAGCTCCGATTCACAACAACCGAATTATCAAAGCAACTCATGGAGATTTTACAATTTCAGTCAAAACCTCAACCGAAAATAATCTTCAATACGGTACACGGCGCCAAGTGTAACACCCGAAATTTGACGACTGTCGCTACAAACTAACATATATCCTATCCAACATGCTTTTTCCTCACTCATGTTTTCTGGAAAAATTTTCCAGAAGGTCACCCATCCTGTAATTGCTTCAAGCTAAGCACACTTAACTATGAAGTTCTTACGAAAAGGCTCCCAAAAAGGAAGGTGCACCTTGTTGATATAGCTAGTATCTATCAAATCTCTTAAACTATTCTCAATTGTGTAGTCTCATACCTGCACAATCTCGAAATCACTCAACTGTGCAGCCCCATCCCTATACAGTCTCAGGATTCCTCTTTTTCGGTTGTGGGATTAGTTCACTCATGTATCCCTCCACCTAGAAGCCTGCCAGAAGTCGATCCTTGTCCGTGCTCTCTCTAGCACCGACGATCACTTCCCGCCCTCTTCGGTCCCGGATATTACACCAAGCCCATCTCCTACAGGACGACGGCAGCGACAACGGTGAAGGAATAGGAATCGGGGTCTAGATTCGGTCAGGTATCGCCAATAAATTGGCCCCTCCATCATCCCGACTAGTGGCGAAATGCTCTCACTATAGAGGATCAAAGCATACTAAAGAACAATGCTTCAAAATAGTGGGATATCCAGACTGGTGAGAGAGCCATCAAGAATAGTGGAAGACAAAGGGAGGCCGACATCCCATTAGCGTAGCCCGAGCAACTATTGGCGCCACCAGGGCCGCAGACCCGCAGGCGCTACCAGGCGGCGAAGACACTCGAGGAACAATGACATCTCGTGAGGAGGCGATAGCCTTCGGAGGAGTAGCGGCTGGACCAACAGAGGAGACTTTTATGGGTAAATAGGGATTAGGGTTTAGAACTCTGCTTTTCAAAAATGCCCTTAAAAAATCTCAGAATTACAACCCAGCCACCGCCACAGTTCAAAGTAACTAGCCCGACCCAGTCACTCAGACTCACCCAAGAAACCAAACCCTACTGCCCGACCTAATAAACCAAACTAGCCAGCCCGACTTGGTGAACCCACTTAACCCGACAGAGCTAGTTTTTCCCCCAAAACCGAGCGACCCAAACCCAGATTCGACCCAAACAACCTTTCTCCAACTTTTTTTTCCAAAAATCAACCTTAGTGCAAAAAGTAAACACAAAATGTGACCCTACAAATTGTTCTGTGGTGAAAATGCTTTCATTGACTCTAAATTGATTTTTGACTTCGGTGCCACGGATACAATAACATATGATTCGAATGACTTTATTGCCACATACCCTGCTAGCTGGACCCATATCTCTAGTGCCATCGGGAAATTATATCTTATTACATCTGCCGGAACCATTGCCCCCTCACCCATACTTCGCGTGTCTAATTGCTTATTTGTGCCATCTTTATCATACAAACTTTTGTCCATTAGCCAAATCACCAAGCAATTAAATTGTATTGTTCTAATGCAACCTTTTCTTGTCTTCTTCAGGATATTCATACGATAGAGATAATTGGTCGTGGTACTGAACGCCAAGGCCTGTATTATGTGGATGAAGTCATTTCTACTAGGCATGAACATCTAACACACGGGACTTCTAATCAACAGGCATGGTTGTGCCATAGACGACTTGGGCACCCTTCTATTGTTTATCTCAAACACCTTTTTCCTTCATTACAGTTGAATAATTCTAGTATTTAGTGTGAGACATGTGTTCTGGCCAAAAGCCACAAACAATCTTATCCAAGTTCTAATAAATTGACTCATACCCTTTTTCACTTATTTATTCTGATGTGTAGGGTCCTGCACCCAAGTTTGTGAATCATATGTTTCGTTATTATGTGGTGTTTATTGATGATTGTACACGAGTCACTTGAGTTTACTTCTTACGTCATAAATATGAAGTTGCATCACGATTTATTGACTTTTATTACGTGATTTTGACTCAATTTCAGTGCCACATACAAATCCTCTGGTCAGACAATGGCAAAGAATTTGTTAACTCAGACCTCCATGACTTCTTCCGCACCAAATGCATCATCTACCAAACTTCCTGCCCTTATACACCTCAACAAAATGGTGTGGCGGAACGTAAGAACCGTCATATCATTGAAAGCACTCAAGCCTTAATGCTTGACTCCCATGTACCCTCCCATTTTTGGCCTGAAGCTATTGTTACCTCCATTTACCTTATCAATCGCCTTCCATCTTGTGTTCTCAACCTTCAATCTCCTTTAACCTGGTTATCCGAACTTAAACCTATCCCCACCTCTCTCATACTCTCGCCAAAGGTCTTTGGATGTGTAGTAATTGTCCATCTCCCGAAACCCACTCGAACTAAGCTCGACTCTTGTGCCGTCAAATGTGTATTTATGGGATATGGTGTGAATCAAAAGGAGTATAGATGTTTTGACCTAGTTCAAAATCGTTTGTATGTCACTCTTGACTGCATATTTCTCGAAATAGAATACTTCTACTCCAACCACCAATTTCCTACCCAGGGGGAGATTAATTCGGGATTAGAAAATTGGTTAGTATGGAGACAGGGGGAGGTGGTCGATGAAACAACAAAAGTATCAGTGACGAAACCTGTGCCAGACAGTATGCCAAGAAGAAATGATCTCCTGCCCATCATACATGCTTCAATTGACAACCATGACTTCAATACTCCTTCTGTGGAACCTGACGAGGTAATTGATTCTTCCTTACCTTCTACTCTAGTTTCATCCTCTAACCCATCTTGTGAGCATATGACCTAGAGTATGAGGCTGCACGGTCTAGATATCCCATAGCTAATGCCGCTATCAGTGGCCAGCTCGGACAAGCAGTAAAAAGGTTCTATTAGAATATTAGTAATTAGTGGATTCCCCGAACTGCATCAGAAGCAATGAAAGATCAAAGATGGAGACAAATAATGGATGAGGAAATAGAGGCGCTACAAAGAAATGGTACGTGGAGGAAGTGTTCTTTACCTATAGGAAAAAAACCAGTAGGATGTAAATGGGTGTTTATAGTATAGTATAAATCGAACGGAGAAGTTGAGAGATACAAGGCCCTCCTAGTTGCAAAAGGCTATACTCAGACATACAGAGTGAATTACTCCGAGACCTTCTCTCCCGTGGCAAAACTTGATACTATACGGATATTGTTCACAGTAGCTGCTAATTAGAACTGACCACTTCATCAATTTGATGTGAAAAATACATTCCTACATGGAGATCTTAAGGAAGAGGTTTATATGGAAGCTCCACCAGGTTATACAGGAAATTTTTTACAAGGAGAAGTATGTCGATTGCAGCGATCTCTATATGGTTTGAAACAATCTCCAAGAATGTCGTTTGGGAGATTTACACTAGCTATGAAAAGATGGGGTTACTGGCAAAGTAATTCAGACCATACGCTATTCCTGAAACAACAGCAAGGAAGAATAACCTGCTTGATTATATATGTAGACGACATGATTATCACAGGTAATGACACCCGGGAGATTTAAAACTGACGACATAATTTGTTTAATGAGTTTAAAATGAAAGACCTGGGAGGTTTGAAATATTTCTTGAGAATAGAAGTAGTGACATCGTCTAAAGGGATATTTATCTCTTAGCGAAAGTACATACTGGATTTGTTGATTGAAACAGGGCTCATGGATTGCAAGCCAGCTAAAATACCTATCCTGCCAAATCATGGTCTACACAAGGATGAAGAAGGTGTGTCAACTAACCGGGAACAATACCAAAGACTTGTTAGAAAACTGATATGCTTGTCACACACTCAACTAGATATCGCATATGTAGTGAGTACCATAAGTCAGTACATGCATAACCCGAGGAAAATTCACATGGGAGCTGCACTGAAGATTATACGGTATCTAAAAGGAACCACAAAAAAGGGGATCTTGATTAAGAAGTCAGCTCACCTTTAGATTGAAAGATACACCGATGCAGATTGGGCGGGAAACCTAGATGACAGGCGATCTACATCAGGATACATGACATTTGTTGGAGATAACCTGGTAACTTGGCGAAGTAAGAAACAGAGAGTTGTAGCCTTGTCAAGTGCAGAAGCAAAGTTCTGGGGAATAGCTAAAGGATTGACTGAGATTCTATGGATCGGAAAATTGATGACAAAAATTAGTTTTTCGCCTGAAGGTCGAAGTAGGTTATATTGTGATAACAAAGCTGCTATCAGTATATTTGAGAACACAATCCAACATGATCGTACGGAACATGTTGAGATAGACAGACACTTCATTAAAGAGAAATTGGAAACTGGGATCATTGAGTTTCCATTTGTACATTCAGAAGAGCAAGTGGCTGACATTCTTACCAAAGGAGTTTCTGGACGAGTACTACATAACTGTCTCAGCAAGTTAGGCATGTGGGATCTACACATGCCAACTTGAGGGAGAGTGTTGAAGATAGTAGATCTCAGCTCAGATCACAGCCCTAATCACAGCAAACATCACAGTCTTGAGTGTAGAAATTAGATTGATTCTGTATTAAAGACCTACCTTAGATAGAATGTATACAACTATTTAAACATGTAGAAAACATGTAATAAAGTAAGACCGGAAGATTAGAGTTCCTAAAATCTCTACAATTTTATCCGTAATGAATTCTAATAATTCAATTTCACTTTGAGAAGGGATAAAGAGACATTATGAGTTCTGAATCCTCTCCGCTATATGATAGCCCAAAAATGAAGCAGAATTGGAATTGATTCTCCTTTTTCAGCAGTAGTTTGTTTATAAGCTGGATTTGTCATTTGGGAGATGCGTTAAATTTCATGCTTCAGTTGTTGATTAGGTCATCAAAACCAGCACTAGCTCCAGTTCTCATGAAGAGAAGAGAGAGGTGTTTTTGATAAGTTGAAACATTAATGAGAACCTAACTTGGAATTGGTGGTTCACCCCACTCTAGCCTTGTTAAATTTCGATTTTACAACTCCTAAAGTGCTTTGGCACAAACAAGCACTGTTGCTTTCAGTTTCTCAACAATGCGTGTTTAACAGCTGAGCTGTCAATGTAGTTAAGGACTGCCTGGATTTTTCTGAAAAGAAAAACCTAAAACGCTTGCTAATCTATAGATGGTTTTTTGGAATGAATAACAAGTGGTTTTATTTGGTTAATAGAGATTGCTCAAGTCCTTTGAATCCATGGCTGATGTTTAAGGGACATTCAGATGTCAATGCAAAATTCTACATATTATGTCCATCCCATTTAATTTTGAAGAAATGGCTTCAAGAGCTTAACATTTTTTGGGTGCAGTGGGCTTAAACTCAAGATCTTATATCCTGGACACGGCTCTAGCACCGATGAGCTAAAGCCTCTTGATAAGAGCTTAACATTTTTTTTGTTAACAAGCATTGATTTGTTTTGGCGAGAGTTTGTGCC
>CAOGCB010390166.1:0-20249 GCA_948266635.1 Cnidoscolus chayamansa | reverse complement strand
AAAAAGGGAATTTCTCTCTCCGGGACAGGGAGAGCTCCGGCTCCATATCCCCTGTGGTGAGTGGGTTTCGTTGGAGGGTGTTAGTGGGTAATTTGGGAAAAATGGTTGGGGAGGGGGGGTACAAGCGTAGTATGAGAGATGATGAAAGGGTATTTGGGTAATTAAAAAAGGTGGGGGGTGGGATGTGGTCGTCTCTCCACAGCATGCATACAATTCCAAACACTGATAAGGTTATTGTTGGATGTATTTGTATAAAGAGTAGTGTTGAATTGAGAAGGAAGGGTGCGTGTTATGTTGAATATATACGTAATGATTTTAGTGTAAAAGTAGAGAGAAAAACAAATAAAAATATATGGAAACATTTGATTTAGTAAAGCTTAAGATTAGATGCTTTAAATTGTGATTTACGCATGTCAATGTCATTTGGTCTGACAAAGAGTTTGGGTGATTAAATAAGATCTTTGCTGGAGGCCCATTGGTATGCCTATTTTATTTTCTAAAGGAAAATGGAAGCCCACTTCATTCTCTATTTTAGTCTTTTTTGTAATTTCTAACTCTTTTTTAAAGTAGTATAGGTTCCATTGTCAATGATGGATCATTTTCTTTGAAAACCTAACAATTAATGCTTCTATTTCATTCATTCGTAAACAATTTTTTTTTTTTTAATTGAATGGATCGTATGGGAATATATAATTATTACAGCATTAATATATAATATTACTTATTAATTCTCTATTTTTTATGCCATCCAAAATTGTAATCTCAATTTTATGTGAATATTTTTGCCATCCATACTCTATTTTAAAGCAAATTTTATAATAAAAAAAAAAGTCAATTTTTCATATTAAATGGGGACTCATATAACCATAACATCAGTTAGGAGAACAAAACTGCAAATTTAATGTTCGGTTGTAATGTCACACTCACACCAATGGGTTGATATTGGATGGAGTTTATTAATAGATTGATATAGTTAGAATGAATTAATCTATTTAATTAAATAATAATAATAATAATAATAATAGGATTGAATTGAAATTATTAATTAAGGGGAGATAGAAATTGAAATAAAATGGAGAAGACAACATAAGATGCATTGAATGAAGGTTGGGTGTACAAATAAATTCATATTGCAAAGTTAATAGGAATGGAAAGGGCAATGAATGAGTTAGGTGATACTCTCATCATGAGGAGTTTTCAAGCATTTATAGGACACAACCATTTTTTTTTCTTTTTTTGAGTGGACACTTTCACTCAACTCCCTACTTTCTAAACATGCCTACATTTTTCAGCTCTTTATACTTCTTCGATTACATGTCCTTCTCTCTCTCTCTCTTTTATTCCCCTTTAAATTCTCCTTTCCTTAATTACTCTTATCACATCATTCTCAAAGGAGTCATCATGGTAAGCTAATATCATAATGACCATCCTCCTCCAGTTAGCAAGGGCACTAACCCTTAATTCATGCTATTAAAACTAGTATGACCCCCAATTTGTATTACAGGCTAGATGAAGAATAAAAGCCCAAATCATAATAATAATAATAATAATAATAATAATAATTAATTTCTCTTTTCTTTTTGACATGCGCACCTTAATTGCATCTATCATATACAAAATCACACCCATTCATATTGAAATGTTGAGATCGATCCGAGGCTTCTTCATTGTTGCCACTGGAACAACTGAGTTGCACCTCGGACATATCGGATTACTTTTCATTACCAGCACATAAGATAAACATCCTGGGCACCCTGCCGCCACTGATGTGCTTTCAGATGCTTCTCTTTCTTCCTTTTCTTCTTCCGCAATCTCTCTTATCGAAGATGATGAAGATGAATAACAAGGTGATAATGATGATTTCCACACCGATGATCGCTTCTTCATCGGTTCTTTCTCTGCTCTTTCAAGCGCTGATTTCACTTTATCTAGCGTGCACACACTTTGATATTTGGTTGTTGTTGAGATTAACTTCAGTTCCAATTTACTTTCATCGAAAAGATTCAGCGTTACCTTGGAAGGTGATGATGGGAAATTTAAATCTTCAAGCTTTGCCAATGTTTCTTGCCTGTGATCTGAAGATGAGGAAGGTGAAGGCGAAGAACTGCATCTTTGTAAATAAACCTTCCCTGACTGCAGCCATTATCAATAATAATAATAATAAAAAAAAGAGTTAATTATTCTTTCAAGTTATCAGAAACTGCAGGAATTTAGAGAGGCAATGATTAATGAATTAATAGGGGGCTTTTCTGGCTTCAGGGAATTGAAGAACACTATTAAATGAAGAAAACTAAAAAAAAAAAAAATTAATACCAAACCACCTGCTATTAATTACTATTAATAATGTCAAATGTACAGACTTTAAACTGCCTTTTCAACTCATTCAGCTAATTAAACCAGAACCTGTTTGGCTGCTGGTAAAGTAATTCAATTATTATGAATTCAAAGAAATATGAAGTTTTCTTCTTGGAAAGCTCTGCCTGCTCCCTGAATATCGAAAGCTGTGCCCAAACCCAGTAGAAAGAGAATCAATTGAATTTCTTTCTTCCCCAGTTTCTCAGCAAACCATATAGAGAATTGAAGAAAACCAAGAATACAGAATTCAATAAAAACGAATACGCGTTATAGATCTATAGAGACAAAAGGAAGGAAATTAATTTAAAAAACAATATATCTACGAAAATTTCCATATATTTTTTTACCCTTGTTTTCTGGGGAAACAAACATCTACCCATTGAAGAAGAAAAGGAAAATACCTTCAAGTCTAGGCGCTTTTCCCAGCCAGAAGGCACTTGCAAGTCGAGGTCCAACTCCTGAGAGTCATCATTGGAGGAAGCAGCAAGATCAGTAGGAGCACCAAGCAAATCCCTGGTAACAAGAGCAGTTGATTTTGCAGAAACAGGATCATTGGAAAGGGTAGGATCAGCATTGTATCCAGTCAAGACCCTGAGAAGATAGCTCACATCCGCTGCCATAGAATAGAAGAGAGAGAGATGTAATTTGTAAAAAATGGAGAAGCGTGCGGGTACATTATATATAGAAACGAAGAGAGAGAGAGAGGGTTAATTAAATATATTAATGGCATGCGGATGAAGTTGGGAACGATAATTCAAGAAAGGGAGGCATCCAAATTAAATGTCGCCATTTAATGCCCATTCCTCATTTTCCATATTCCTCCTCTCTCCCTCCCTCTATTTAGTTATATGTTGAAGGGGGAGATAAATATAATTTATATTAAATGGGTCTGTAATCATAATCCTATACAAAGGAAAGGTAATGTTTATACGCAAAGGAAGGAAGGAAGGAAGGAAGGTGTAGGCATTTAAGAGATACCAAGAAGTTTTTAATGCAACAATAAATAGGCCCAAACCCAAACCATTTAACATTAAGATGAAGATGATGGTTTGATGACGAACCCATGATCTCTTTTATTTATATATAATATTATTTTTTTTTGTATTATCATAATACTAAAAGATTTTTACGTCACATTATATATTTTAATGTAATATTTATAAATTATTTATATTATTAATGTAAATTTAATTAAAAAGAAAGAAAAAGGGGTGGTGATGATATGTAAATTTAGTAAAGAAGGAAGGACTATAAAAGTATTAGTTGCAGCATTCAATGTCATTTATGACTCTAAGCCACAAAGTCAATACCCCTTTTCTTTATTTCTTTTAATTGTTTTCCTTCCTTAATTCATTTCAATATTTCATTTATTTATTTATTATTTTTTTAATAAAATAAATATTAATATAAAATTTTACTTATTTACGTAAAAATATTATTTAAGAAATGGATTGGATATATGAGACAGATGGGCCCAACTGTTTCAGCCTGATGTCCAGCTTTCTTTGTTTCTTTCTGAATTTTTTTTGAACTAAAACAATATGATTTATCATTAATAAGGATATGAGCTGACCTGCATTTGTTGTTTACAGAAGCGAATGTGGGTAGGTTGTATATATATATATATATATATTATGAGGATAAGGAAGGAGCAAAAGATGAATTCATGATGAAGAAGATGGGAGAACTATATGAACCCACTCATAGTTCAGGAGAAACAAAGGTAACCACTTTAGTATTTATTATTATATTTCTATCAAGAATTGCTCAACTAAATTTAAGTGTCTTTCAATAAGCAGAAGAAAAACAAGGTGTTATTATAATTGAAGCAACATCCCTTTTTCATATAAATATGTTGTCATAAAAAAAAAGGAATGGAACATGCAGTTAGGGCATTTTATTATTTAGTTATATGTTGAAGCAACACACATTTACTTTTAGATGAAGATCACAGTAGTTTGTTATAGTATAGAGGATGTTTTGTGTACAAGCAAATGTGATAAAAATTAACTAATTCAAGAGTCATCTAAGAAATTAATTAATTAATTAATAATCATGAATGATTCAATTCACTTAATTGTTTTGAAATCTACACAAAGACATCGATGACTACTGAAAACGAAAACAGATCAATGGAGAATTAGAAAGTAGGAGATGAGTATATGGTTGAACACAAAACACTACGTGGCTTCATGCCTTTAGTTTCAGACATAAGCTAATCGTCATGCAGATGCTAATAATAATAATATCTTCGACTTGGAGAGTGTGGTAGTCATCAAAAGTCGTAAATTGTTAGTGAAGGTTACTAACCATTACAAAGATGTCAATATTAGGTACCAAATGGCAATGCCCTTTTTCTTATAGTATTTATTATTATAAACTCATCACACACACACACATATATATATATATATCGTAAGAACATTGCATGGGGCATCCTTACTTTTGAGGTTTAATTAATTTATTTTTAGGCACTTGTTTGGGAGGGTGACCTAAATCCTATGACTTGTACTATGTTACCATCCCACTTGCTTTTTTTATACTTCAATTTTAATTTGTATATACTGTCATTTAATTTTAGTTAATGGGGGGTGTTTTCATGAAATACAAATTGTAAGTATTTTGGGGGGGCATGCCTTTAATTAAGGGCCTATTGGAAATAATTTAAGGTAAAAAGGCCATTTTCAGCCAAGAATGTTATCCTTTTAAATTGAAATTCAATGGTTAATATGTGTATATGTCCATTTAAATTAGAGAATGCTATTGCCACTTAATTTTTTTTTTATTTTTGGGTTTAAAAACATGCTATTATAAATTATTCAAGAGGGTTTTATTTGCATAATTAGAAAAGTGATTAGTCACATAATTACCACTAAATCTGTTGGATTAAACATAAAGACAAAGATGCTTGAAATGAAATATTTCTGTAGCCATTGGCCTCTCCTCTCATGAGAGAGACTTCTTATCCGATTTTACCTTTACACACTTATAGTCTTCTCATGTATATATATATATACGTTACTTCTTTTAGGCTTTACCACACTGTGATGCATCAATGGATTTAAACACCACTCTATATCTAATATCTATATATATATAATAAATTCACTTTACAAATATATATAAATAAATTTATTATAAATATTAATTATGGTAATTATTAAATGTGAAAAATACAAAATCAGGCTTTTTTTGGCAAGAAATCTTGTTATTAAACTTACCAAAATTGGCATGATATATATGGAAATTATATAATGAGAATAATGGTCTAATATGGCAAATAACAAACTAGCTAGGATGAGGCAGCTTATCACTTATCTCATTTTTTATTATATATATTAATCTAATTGTTTTAATTAATTTATTATTATTATATTTTGTAAAATTATATTCTTTAATTATTTTAGACAAAAATTATCATATTATTTATAATGTTTTAATTACTTTTTTAAGGAAAATTAAACAGATTGATTAACCTTCTAAAGAAATTGATTTTTATAATTTCATTATAATATATAGTTAATTTTTGATGAAAGGTTGAAATAGAGGGCTGTAATGACCAAAACCCCTTAATAGATATTTACAAATTCTTCAATTTTATACGTAAAAATTTAGAAAATAACTTCTCATTCATGTTCTTTGGTGAGAAAGAATTTTCAAGAAATTGTAAAAGGTAATGATTACGTCATTAAGATGATAGATGATCACAAGGTGGACGGCCAGGATTACGGTAACACCACAATTAATATTTGTGATTATAGATATTGTGGATCTGCTTCTATTTATTGGTGCATTGAGCAGCCTATTTTATGGCATGAACCTTGTGGTTTCACCATCTCTCAGCTGTTTATGTCAGATTTCTTATATAAGAGAGAAGGTCATGAAACTGAATCTTGAGAGTCAGTGGTGAGCGAGAGAGATGGGTAAAGGAAGAGCACCCTGTTGCGATAAGAGTCAAGTAAAGAAGGGTCCATGGAGTCCTGCTGAGGATCTCAGGCTCGTCACTTTCATTCAGAAGCATGGACATGAAAATTGGAGGGCTCTTCCCAAACAAGCAGGTTCTCTCCTTCTCCTTTCACTCCCTGCACTCTCCATTTCTCTTCAATACTCATCGTTTTCTTTTTGATATCTTTCCTTACACAAAAAATATCTTTATGCTCATTACTTGCGAGCATTATTTCAGAAGCGTTATTCCATTTCATGTATATTCTTGATATCCTATTATCAGATTATGTATCCGTCTTCCAATCCAACACCAATCAGTATTTGTTCTTTAAATCGTATCGCTGCCCTTATCTTATTGAAATATCTGTAGACATGAATGCCATGGTTAAAACGTGGCTGTAATTGTTCAATTATGTTGAACATAAACGTCACTGGGGGAGATAAGTTTGAAAGTAATACAGTTTGTTTGGTAAACGGAGAGGATCGAACTCAAGACCTTATCTATTTTAAGATAAACAAAAACCAACCAAACTGTCTCTTATATTTATTTTATATTTATATAATATTGAACTGTTTTTTTAATATATTTAGATTTATTTATTTTTAATATTTAAAATTTTATTACAAATTAAAAGAGAAAAAAGATAAAAGAGGGATACTTGGAAATTGTCAAATACAAAATGAAAGGAATAGTCGAAAGGGTTGAGGGTTAAATTTGTTGAAAGTGGGAGCTTTGTTTGAATGGAAATACAAAATTTTCACAATTAATGTGTTAGTAAGCATTTTGTGTGATAGAAGAATCTTAGACGATATTTCAAACAGTAAAAGATATTGAATAGCAAAACAACCAAGTGTAATCTAACACGCAGCTTCATAAAGCTTATCTATATATATATATTTCCTTTGTTTGAAAAGTATATATTGTAATAAATTTATATGCAATCAAATTGAAAAGGAGTTGTGGGTTTGCAGGGTTGTTAAGATGCGGGAAAAGTTGTCGTTTGAGATGGATAAATTACCTAAGACCTGACGTAAAGAGAGGCAACTTCACCAAAGAGGAAGAGGACTCCATCATCAATCTCCACCAAACTTTAGGCAACAAGTAACTCCAATTCCAATCCCCCCTCCACCCATAAAAAAAAATGATATCTTTTGTTTAATGCCATGGTTCCTATGAAATTCGACCTTTTTGTTTTTCAGGTGGTCTAAAATTGCATCCCATTTTCCTGGAAGAACAGATAATGAGATCAAGAACGTCTGGAACACTCATTTGAAGAAAAGATTGGCTTTTAAAGATCCATTTTCTAAAGGGGACGAATCAAAGGAATGCCCCTCTATCTCCTCGTCCTCTTCTTCTTCCAGCATAAATATGTCTACTGGGGCAGTAATAGAACTTGATCATCAATGGAACCATGAATCTGTGACCGAGATGACTCATGTCTCGGAAGATATACAGGATTCGCATGTGGATGTAACTCGTGATGAATGTAGACCAAGTAACAAGGAAGCCCAAGAAATGCCAAGTTCCTCCTCTTCATCTTCTTCTTCTTCTTCCAATAATTCCAATATCACTAACTGTAGTCAAGTTGATGTTTCCATGCCAGATGATTCGCTTTTCAACTTTTCAGGACATTACGTTGGCAATACATTTGAGGAGGTTCCTTTCGAGGCAGATTTGGATTTTTGGAACATGCTAGATGGCTTAAATTCCTTGCAACCTAATGAACAAGTGCAGTTACATAATGTTGAGAATAGCCACAGCTCAAGTCTTGAAGGTGAATATAACGGGGAAGTCGAAAATAGGAAGTGGTTTCGTTACTTGGAAAATGAACTTGGCCTGGAGGCAACCAGGGATAGCAAACATCAAAATTTATCACAAGTACCTGAAACTTACCATCATGAGATACCCATGAAGCCGGAAGTCAATGCTCAAATGGGATATTATCATCAGTGGCCTTCTTTATGAAACTATCTCACTGAAGATTGACTTAAATTTCAGTTATCAATTCTAACCTTATCATTAAACATTTGTATGTTATATATATACATTATGATAATATGATAAACAATTTACCTTCAATATTTTGTTGTGAGTAATTAGATCATACAGTGATTTATTTTAAAGTAGTTTTTGTTGAGCATGAATAATTTTATATACTTATATTACCACCACTAAAATATGTGAAGGTAGCTTCGACTCGTCCCACGTTGAGAAACTTGAAGGGTGTAGAATATACTTGAAAGTAGGTGCTATTGACAGTGCACATTCATGTCTACGTTGTGATGGTTGACCTCTATATAGTATGTTTTTGTGGTCTATAATTTCCCTCGTTGCGTTGTCAAAATGCATTGATGGGTCTGTTTCACTTCAAAATGACTCATCAGAATGAGTATTATTCCTCTTCCCCCCTCCCCCCCACCAACCCACCTGTTAATTTGATGCAATTGAGATTAAAACTCAACTCTCACCCACCAGATCATACTTAGACAATGAATGTAGAAAAAGTGGATACTATTGATTAGGACTCCAACCCATGTTTCCTTTTATTTATAATTTCCATGATCTTCATATAAAATATGTATATATGTTCAACTGCAGTGAATTGTTTTAAGTTTGAATTGATATAAAATAATTGGGAATGGTATATAGTCCAATTGATATGGCTATAAAATCTTCCTTAGTGAGTTGGTAACTTTGTCCACATATATACCCACCATTTACCTATCACACGACATGGATTTTCTATGATGTCCCCACAGTTTTGAAAGAACCTCTAATATATTTTAGATACTTCACCAAAATGCGGCCAACTTGGGAGACTCAATATATATTATTAAAATCTCAAGAAAAAGTCATTATTAAGAAAGTATTTGATGAAAGGATTATGTAGCCTTAAAAAATGAAAAAGGAAAACCACAACTACCTGAATGAATCATTACAAGAAAACCAAGCTTTGTTGTTGGGGGAGGGGGTAGTTAGTGTATGGGTCATGATTTGCAACCAAACTTGACATAGATTGTGAATTTGAGCAGGTGAAAGAGATATTGAGATGATTGATCTATCAACAACAAATGCGAAAGGTAAGAAAGAAGCATATTGGGTTATTGTGAGATAATCCTGGCAAGGGGCACACCAAATTAAAATGAGACCATCAAAAGAGAGTCTATATGGCATTAATTAATGGGTTAATTTGTCAGCCCACCTTATTTGAGAATCCTAACAAAAACATTGAATTTTAAAGGAAGGTGTTCGTATATTATGACCACACCTATATATATACTGCTTAATTAGCTTCATTCATCACTCCGTAAAATGCTTACTTTTCTTCCATCTAAATTGTTTATGTTCCCACTTAATCTTATTCAAAACTAAATTAGGAATCTTATCCATCACTAAATTTATACGTTTCATGAAGAAAATTCAATGACTCGTAATCTTTTTTTTTTTTTTTTTTTTCTAGAAAAGGGCTACTTTCAATGCCTCAAAAACAGATATTATTTGTTATTATTAAAGAACATTTTCTTAAAAAATAAATAAATAAAGGGAAGCCTTGATAAATTTTAAAAGTTGTTTAAAATAGGAGTTTCCACTGCCGGAAAACACCATCACTTGGAATTTCATATTTGGTAGGGCTACCTACATATAATCAACCATCCAAAGTCCCAAACACCACTAATTTGTAATACCATCTTCAGAAATCACAATTTCATTTAGCATACATCTTTATACACTTCAATTAATTAATAAATAATAGTTGCGGTGGACAAGCTGCCTTAACCATATTTATTCTTCACAAATGGAAATGAAAAATCAGTCTTAAAAATGATTCTATCCTTTGTATTTGTGTAAAATCTTGACGATAAAATTTATAGAAAATCTAAGTCCCAAAAATAATTGCTTAATAGCATCAAATATTAATTATATAAAAGCTGCTGCAAAAGGATCATCTTCATTCTATTTTTTTTTTTTGGGGACTCGAAGCTATTCACTATAACTTCTCTCTCACGCTACTCTGTTCATTAAAAACGTTTAAAAAAACTCTCCTTTTGCGTGCATATTTATTTAAATAAATTTAGATATTTTACTAAATTGAATATAAAGTCTCTTGTTCAATTCAGTAAAATAAATAAATAAATAAAGCATGTTCGCAAATGCATTTTGTTCTTTAATGTGAAACACCGTTAACTGCTCATTGATGGAAAAAAATGGAACAATAACAACTGCTGAGCAACACAAGTCTATGTCTGCTTCATCAAAGTTTGAAATTCAGAATCAATTTCAGTTTAAAAAAAAAAAAATTCTACCTTTGTAAAAGTGAAATTGATAATTCTTACAACCTGCATCAGAAACAGAAAAAGACTACTCCACTTCAGCCAAGTAATCATCAATTTCGGCTGGCGTTAATACCCTGCAACAGAAAAAGAAAAAGAAATTACACATTACCTCCTGAAATGTTTCCCTTATTATTATTATTATTATCTTTTCAAAATTTTCCACTTTAATATATTAGATTTGTTGTATAAGAAGCTATTTACCTGAATTTTTTGTCTGCACCAATTATGCCAATCTCAATGTTTTTGCCTGATATTTGTCCTTCAAACCTACAAAGATGGAGCGAGAAAGGTTATAGAATGTTAACTGAGACGAGTATAAACTATAAAGCAAGAACCTTCTCAGGACATTCAAACAGGGCAAGAACACACAACTCATTATGCAGTCACGTTAGATGCATTCTACAAGCCAGATGTTGCCATTCAAGCTTTAATATGCTCCAGACCTTTTCAGCACAACCCACGTCGATAATTTACAACTCAAGCAGGGATTAAAACCCAAAACGCTTGGAATGGGCTGCAAGGATCTCTTTTCTCCGTTCTATTCAAAGAGACTGCCTGTATGCTATTGTGACACTGACAACACCTCTTTTTTTCTTTTCTTTTGTTTTCTTTTTTCTTTTTTCTTTTTTTTCTTTTCGCTCACTTCAGTCCACAATTTCCAATTAATAGACAACAAACTCACATCCACATGAGATAAATTGCTAAAAAATATTAAAGGGTTAATATTTACGAAAGAGGAAAAGGGCAAAAAAGACTTGTTCATTCCGTAACAATATTAAATAATAAAACAGTACCAACTCTGTTGGTTATAGGCCTACCCTTCTTTTAATGTTAATATTGCTGTATGAACCGCATCATCAAGCTCCATATCATCCGTATACCTAAATGAAAGAAACAAAGTCATTGCCAGTATTCGTATAGAAACTCAAGGGACCCTCCAATCTCAAATTGAAAGTAAATGAATATGAGCTCCATTTTTTTTTGCACACTAACCCTTTGCAATAGGGCTAAAGATAGACATGATTAATTAATAATAAAAATATGCTATTTCATAGACATGCTGCTCCATTCAATCCTAAAACCCAGTCATGTCTTGAAACAACAACTATTACAATGTCCCCATGTAGCTAAAAATTATCTTATTAATGCAACCAATAATCAATTAAGCATACCTCTTCTCAAGAAATGTCTTTGCATTAGAAACATTTTTCCCCATAGCTGAAGCTTTCCAAGAGAAATAGGAACCTGATGGATCCACCTGCAGCAGGATGTGATATACAGGAAATCAACTAAAGCAAAATGCTATCTTTTTGAGGCAGATCATCATGGAATTAAAGTCAGTTAGAGAGAAGAAAATGCTGCAGACTATTTTCCAAACAGTGTTGGTTTGACCTCAATCAGGCTTTTCTGGTTTTAAAGCAAAGCAATCCAAGTTTTTTGCTTCTCCAAATAAAGTACATTCAAATGGGAGATTGACAGCCACTGAACACATAGCACTTGTGATTATGTTGTTCTCCATGCAAAGAACATTACCCTTAAACAGCACAGACAATCAAGTACTACCCAGTACCCACAATAGATCTTAGTTCTGAAAAAGAGTCTCAAAATGATTTTCAAAGAAATGTATCAGGAAGCTGACTTCACCATGCTCGTAGAATAGGAGTCCCTATCAGCTTGATGTTTAATGTTTAACATCATGAACACAAAAAGTTGCAAAATCCAATTGGTAGAAATGAAGATACCTGATACAATTGTGGACCTTTGTCATCATACCCCGCTACCAACAATGATACACCAAAAGGCCTGACACCACTACCAGAACAAAAGGGAGAAATCAGTGGAAGAATAAAAAATCTTTGTATAGTAGAGTGTTGAAAAGTTAACAAGCGCCTAGTTCATCAAATAAATCTCTTTGCTGATGTAGATCGATGCAAAAGCAGTAAACATATCAGATAAAAGTTGAGAGAAGTCAAGTCACCTTTATTTTTATTAAAAACAGTTGGATAAAAACATAAATGAAGTGTTAATTACCCAGATTGAGTGAACTCCTGCATGACAGCAGCAGTTTCCCTTACAAGTTGAGTAACAGGGATAGGTTCCTGAAAAATAGCATCATCATTTCTCACATCAAATTGCACAATAGTAGCATTCAAGGTGAAAATGAAGGACTAGGCTAAAGAACAACTAAGCCTTTTAAGGACAATAAAATGAACATAAATAAAGAGTGTTGAAGGAGTACTTTGTATAGTCGGTGATATTGCTCAGCCTGCTTCCTGCTTTTTCGAACCAGAACTCGAAAATCAGGACCCATGCCACTGCAAAAACAAGTGTGGATTGAATTAGGGCTACATCATACAGCAATGAGGAAAATTATGGGTAGAAAGAATAGTCAATAGTGGGCAGATAAAAGGAAATCAAACAAAACTTCGCAAAATCATATAATGAGATGTCATGAAAAGGGGGTGACACAATCTCTCCAATAAGACCCCAGAAAAGAAAACCCTGCACCTAATTTCCATCAACCAAAGTGCACCAAAATTGATTGTGTTGGATCTTGATTCAGATTGTCCAGAAAAAAAATTACCTAGAAGTATACATCCTGAAAATCCTGACAAGGTTTGCTAATGTATTCTATCACTGCTAATGTAAAATAAATTCAGTTGAAACTATTCAAACATGCATCAGAAACAAACCTATAAACAACTCCAATGTTTGGCGTTAATATCTGAATCTTTTGAACCTGCCAAAAAGTTTTTTTGTTTAAAAAAAAAAGACGAGAAAGTTTGAGTGAATAATAAACAGGAAAACGTTGTGAAAGAATAAAGAAGAAATGTCTCTAACCGATGATTCATCAACTAAAATAGATGGTAGCTTCTTCTCCGTTGCGATGACAACACCATTAGCAGCTGCAAACACCGGATAATTATGTCACTAACAGTAAAAGAAAAACACCAATAATGACCGATGTGGAGATAAACTTTTATGTCACTTGGAAAGAGAATTTGTATTATCATATATAGTAGCTCAAACAACTTGTATTATCATATATAGCAAAGAGAATTTCAAACCCTATTTATTTCTAGACAGAAATAATTCCAGTAGAGGGAAAAGTTAAAGAGTAAATAACCATTCAAGAAGAAGAAATGAGTTAAATTACCTTTGATTCCTAAAGATGTTTGGCCCGATCCAACTGCAGTTAGTGCATGTTCAATCTGAACAAGCTTCCCAGAAGGACTGGAAAATAGTAGAATAGTAAAACAAAAAGCCCATAGAAATCAGATTACAGAAATCAAAATGAAGAATCAAAATAAAGGACGCAGCGGAAAATTTATAATCTCGTACCTGAAAGTGGTGAGAGAAAATGAGTACTGACTATCGCCCATCTTGAACTGGAGAAAGAACAAAAAACAGTCATTACTATCTTTTTGGTCACCGATATATACGATCGGAGTATAAAAATTCTGGGTAGGGTATTTGAATGCTTACCTCGAAGATCAAATCTGGAGTTTCAACAGCAAGGAAGCTAGCGCGACGAGGTTTCTTGTAGAGCGAGACAGTATATATTTAACATAATTGAAAAGAGGAAATGCTCGAACGGCGACGTTGGAGAATTCAACGATGTCGTTTAAGATTTCTAGTTGGGCAAATTCTGCAATAAATGTGAAATTAGTATATGAAAATGCAAATTTCACCACTTTGGTATAATAAGGCTAATTAATATAGGATTAGATGTAGATTAATAGCAATTTCATCCTCAAACTAGCTAGTGGAAATTAGAGATGATTATTATTAGATTTTAAAAATTTTAAGAAATATATTATTATATTTTTTATTTTAAAATTATGTATTGTACATTTTATGACATATAAATTGTTAATTTTTATATTAAAATAATTATTAGTTATTTTAATAATTTATGTTATTTAATTTTTTTTAACTATAATTAAAATAGCGTAACTAATGATAGTTAATTAAACTATTAAAGAATTGACTTTCTAAAATATACAAAATATTTTAGTTAAATAATTTTAAAATAAAAATTAATTAATCAACTCAGTGTGACTATGAATTTATAGGACTTCTTCTACTGATTCTCTCTATTTAAGCATTGGAATACTCTAATGGGATCTCCTCACTCTCTTTCTTTTTTTTTTTTTCTTATTTAGAGAGAGATAGAGCTTCTTTGTGATTTCTTATGATTCATTTTCTGGAAATTATGTGCTATTGTCGCTTGTCAATTCACTCTTAGAGGGGATATATTGTGTTGTTGCCAGGATCTCTGGACAATTTTTTTTTTGCTTTTTTCTTTTCTTGTTTTGTTGGCAGATTGAGAAGATTTGAGAGGGTTTGATGTATTTTTCTTTTCCTTTCATTCTAGTCTTTGTTTCGTGTTGTTGTGTGGTGGTGTTTGATGTTGCAATGCATATACTCTTAGATCAACTAATTCCCTTATAGATGATAGTGATGACTGCTCGCGAAGGAAAGTCTCAAAGGTGAAGTAAGACTGTGAAAGAGTGCATCTCCATCACTATTGCCAGCTTTTTTTGTTTGATTTGCGATAGCCTTGACCGGACGTTGAAGGATGGTAGGAGAGCTAATGCTTGTTTAGCTTTTTTGGTGGAAGTTGGATCAACTCAATCCAATGGGCAGTCAATCTCCTTTGGCCTTTTCTGGGGTTGTATGCATCTTTACTTGTCTCCTTCGACCTGTCTGGCTTCTATAAAAGGAGAAATTGGCGATTACATATTTACATTCGCTGTTTTGGTGGGCAGAGAGCCATAGGAGGAGGGAGGCACTCGATTCATGTTTTCTTCTTCTGCCAATGGAGTTGGATATTTTAGGTTTTAGAGTTAAGATTGGATTTGGGATTTTATTTGTTGGACCCTAAATATTCTGTATGCGTTGGTTGTGGGCCTAGGCCTTTTTTTCATTATCAATGAAATCTTTCTAAAAAAACAAAAAAACTCTCAAATGATACAGAGTGCTTGCACCTTAATACATCGTCTGAAAAACATGGAGTTTCTCTCTCCGGAAAATCTCTGCGATATGATCATTGACCAGACCATTAGAAATGTTCTTCTGTACAACAGATTCCATTTCACTTTATTTAAACATCATGTCCATTCACTAGGCAATCCAGCAATGCTATCAGAAACTGGAAGCCTCAAACTCATCAGACCAACTCACTTGGGCTACTCAGATTGTATGAGCATCTTGCTTCGCTGCACCCAAACGAAAGACTTAAAACGAGGTGTTTTTGTCCACAGCCACATAATAAGAAATGGGTTCTATTCAAATGTCAGCTTAAGCACCAAATTGGTCATTTTTTACGTGAAATTGGGTGATACCAACAGTGCGAAAGGTTTTTGATAGAATGCCTAAAAGAAGTGTGGTGTCATGGACAGCTCAAATTTCTGGTTATACACAAAATGGGTATTAATGATCTAATTTTTCCATTCTGCAAAATATGGAAATCTTTTTATTATTTTAAATTAAGAAGTTATATTTTATCATTCACAAGTCAACAAAGTTAAGAAAGAAGAAAATGGACAGAAATGATAAGTATTTTCTCTTTATGAATATTTTGTGCTTGTTAATACTCTCTTAACTTGTTGGCTACAGTGTATAAGTAGAGTTAGTTTACTCTTTAGAATCTATCAACAGTCAGCACTTGTCTTTGAGAGAAGAAAACTTCAAGGTAATAACACTTGTGGCTTTCACATTGGGATCTGAACTGACCTCATTGTCACTTCCTCTCGTACTAAGATCAACCAAGGGAAGCATATACATAATATGCATTACAAGTACTTCAGCTGAACATTAAAGAGGTACAAATTGATCTTAAAAATCTAAAATAATATTTACAGTCGAACTGAATATTAAAAAACAAATTGGTATTAACTAATAGCCTTTGAAAGAATCCAAAGATAGTCTTAACAATCAAACTGAACATTAGAAAGATAAATTGGTATTAACCGGTAACTTTTTGAAAAATTCAAAGACTGTCTTAACAGTCAAACTAAATATTAAAAATGCAAATCATTCTTAATTAGTAGCTCCATTGAAGAATTTAAGAATTCTCTTAACAATCAAATCAAAGGTAGATCAACTAGTCTAGAAGATCAATTGGTCAAAGAAGACTTGATCAAGAAGTCCGATTGGTTAGGATAACCAATTAGTCAAGAAAGACTAGTTGATTATAAAGGTCAACTGGTCTAAAAAGATCAACTTGTCTGAAAGACCAATCGGTCAAGGAAGACCAACCGGTCAAAAAGATCGTTGGTTTAGAAAGCCAACTGGTCTAGAAGTCTATTTGTCAAAAAAAATCAATTGGTAAGAAAGACCAAATGGTTTGGAAGATCAAATTGGTCTAGAAGGCCAACTGGTCAAAAAGATTAGTTGATACTAAAAACCAACTGGTCCAGAAATACTAACGGATTAAGAAGATTAATTGAGAAGTTCAATCGGTTAGAATAACCAATTAGTCAAGGAAGACTAGTTGGTTATAAAGACTAACTGGTTTAAAAAAATCAATCGGTCAAGGAAGACCAATCGGTTAAAAAGATCGTTGGTTTGGAAAGCCAACTGGTCTAGAAGGCCATTTGTCAGAAAAAATCAATTGGTAAGAAAGACCAAATAGTTTGGAAGATCAAATTGGTCTGGAAGGCCAACTGGTCAAAAAGATTAATTGCTACTGAAAACCAACTGGTCCAGAAATACTAACGGATTAAGAAGATTAATTGAGAAGTCCAATTGGTTAGGATAACCAATTAGTCAAGGAAGACTAGTTGGTTATAAAGGCCAACTGGTTTAAAAAGATCAACTTGTCTGAAAGACCAATCGGTCAAGGAAGACAAACAGGTTAAAAAGATCGTTGGTTTGGAAAGCCAACTGGTCTAGAAGGCCATTTGTAAAAAAAAATCAATTGGTAAGAAAGACCAAATGGTTTGGAAAATTAAATTGGTATGGAAGGCCAACTGGTCAAAAAGATTAGTTGATACTGAAAACCAACTGGTCCAGAAATACTAACGGATTAAGAAGATTAATTGAGAAGTCCAATTGGTTAGGATAACCAATTAGTCAAGGAAGACTAATTAGTTATAAAGGCCAACTAGTCTAAAAAGATCAACTTGTCTGAAAGACCAATCGGTCAAGGAATACCAACTGGTTAAAAAGATCATTGGTTTGGAAAGCAACTAGTCTAGAAGGCCATTTGTAAAAAAAAAAATCAATTGGTAAGAAATACCAAATGATTTGGAAGATCAAATTAGTCTGAAAGGCCAACTGGTCAAAAAAGTCAATTAAAACCAACTGGTCTAGAAATACTAACAGATTAAGAAGATCAATTAATCTAAAAGGTCAACTAGTCAAGAAAGGCTTGATTATAAGAAAGATCAATTGATCCATAAAGGGCATTTGGTTTGAAAAGCCAATTTGTATGAAAAGCTAACTTGTATGAAAAGCCAAACTTGTCTATATAAAAATACCTTTAATATGGCTGAATAAATTAACTCCCACCTTTTTATAATTATCCTCCATTTTCTACTGGAAAAAAATAATTATAAAAAATGGAAGCGCGACAACCAAATATTGCTCAAAATATACGCGCAGTGTTCTCTCCTTCTAGGTGGAGTTATTATAGCTTCACTTCTTTTTCTTTGTTGGACTCGGTAAGTAACTCTCTTTGTCTTTTATAAAGCTTCAAACTTATTTGTGGTTTCAAGAAATTCTAAAACTACTTTTATAGGAATATGAATCATTCGGTAGACGGGTGGAAGTCATGAAAGAAAAGGTCCAGCACATGTTAATGGCTGCTGCCAACAATCCTATCAACACCATTCAACTAATCAACTTATTATGTCGTCTTGGTTTATCATATCATTTTGAGACTGAAATTGAACAGCAACTTAATCACATTTTTAATTGTCTTCCTCAACTCTTTGATCATAATGATTATGATCTCTACACTACAACTCTCTTTTTTCATGTCCTGCGACAACATGGATTTAAATTGACTTGTGGTAAGTGCCTCATCAAAGATAATAACAAGTAGTCATTTTATTTATAAAAAAAACCAAACATTTCCTGTTAAAATACATGTGACGTGAAGTGTGAATTAATTAGATGTGTTCAAGAAATTCAAAGACAACAATGGAGAGTTCAAGAAGAGCATCATAAAAGATGTGAGAGGCATTCTTAGCTTGTACGAAGCAAGTTTTATGAGTGTGCATGGAGAAGATATTCTTGATGAAGCTCTTCAATTTACAAGGTCACACTTGGAGTCCTTATTGGCTATAGAGACAAGCTCTCACTACGCTCAACGCATAAAGAATGCTCTGATCCTTCCATTTCACAAAGGCGTACCTAGAATAGAGGCCAAGCAATACATCTCTTTCTATGAAAAAGATGAGTCTCAAAATGAAATCATACTTGAATTTGCAAAATTAGATTTCAACCGAGTGCAGTTATTGCATAGAGAAGAGCTCAAGGAGATAGTCAGGTAAATTTAATTTGGTTTGAGAGAGAGAAAGAGAGGAAAAACATATAAATATATAATTTGTTTATATATAAACTATCTAGGTGGTGGAAAAATTTGGATCTTGCGAGGAAACTTCCATATGCAAGAGAGAGAATTGTAGAGATCTATTTCTGGGCATGTAGCAATGTATTCGAGCCTCATCTAGCTCTTTCAAGGATGATGTTAGCCAAGTATTTGAAAATGGTGTCATTGGCTGACGACACATATGATGCATACGCTCCATTGAATGAAGTTAATGCCTTCACAGACGCTTTCGAGAGGTATGTGCTTTAGATTTGCACATATTTAAAATCCCTTAAAATCTATAGGTTGACCCGGTCCTCATCTACTAACTACAGCAGAAAATCTTGAGAAATTATAGAGTGCACATAAATTTAGTATATTTTATGCTCATATAGATGTGGGCTCTTATATAAATTATGAGAAGCAGAATTTATATATATCAAATATATTATAGAATATGCTGAAACCCAACATTAAAGAAGTTAATAAAATACTATTTTATATTAATTGGAATGAACGAATCAGCACACTTTTCTTTTAAGAAAGATCAAGCACTTTATATATTAAACAAATTTTCACTGTGAGTATTTTATTTTTTAATGGACTGGTGCACAAAATTATTCTTGAAACTAAGATAAAAAAAAAAACACTTAGAAATGTAAATATTATATTTTTTTATAATAAAAATTTCAGGTGCAGTATTGATGCTACTGATGAACTACCAGATTACATGAAAGTTTTGTACAAGGCAATATTGAATCTTTGTGAGGAAACAGAGAATATTACGAGTAAGGAAGGAAGATCCTACTGTGCCTATTATGTCAAGGAACAAGTAAGATTTCTTTATATTCTTGACGTAATCATTTCTTTGGGTTGGAATGCCTGGTATTAATTAACAATGCAAATTTAGATCCTACCGCGTTGAGGCACATTGGTCTAGTGATGTTTATGTGCCCAATGGTTCTGAGTCCCGCAGCCACGGCTTAGTTGCAGCGGCTGGCTTCGCCGGAATGGAAAACATCGTAGGGATCAAGGAATATGAGTGGCTTCAAAGTAACCCAAAAATTCTCAA
>CAOGCB010390165.1:0-15292 GCA_948266635.1 Cnidoscolus chayamansa | reverse complement strand
ATTCGAATGTTGGTGCAAGGGTTTAACTATGAAGAATTTTCCTCTTTGATAGCTAATGCGCTCAATCAAGAGCGTACTTTGAATGAGGAGGAAGAGAACCGGACTAAATAAGATCGGAAATGCGTAAAGGAGAGAGTTCTTCCTTTAGGTTTTCATCAAGGAGAAGATTTAGAAGATCATTTGCACCGAAACAGAGCAGTTTTAGGCCACCAGTGCCTAGACCTCAGTTGGGGAGTGAACAGGGTAGGAGAGTTTGTCCTACATGCTGTAGAGTTCATGCGGGACCTTGTGGTCAAATATTTGGGTTAGTCTGTTATAGATGTGGTGGAACAGGACATATTGCCAGAGATTGTCCTACTCGAGGGGAAATGCCACTGCACAATGCAGCTGAGAACAGAGAGTATATACCACAAATGGGTAGAACGGCTTCATATTTTGGTAATCGGGGCAGAGGTAGGGGTAGATCAGAGCAGATCAGATGAGATGGAAGTCAAATTTCAATTACTCAAAACCCTACCAGAGAGGCTCCGGCTAGAGTCTATATAATGAGGCGAGCAGAGGACTTGCCAGCAACAGACGTGGTGATAGGTAAAATATTATTGTTTAATTGAATGACATTGATTTTATTTGACCCTAGTTTTTCCCTTTTGTATATAAATGTGGGAGTAATTAATTAAACGGGTTGAAAATGAGGACATATGGATGTTGAAAGGGACTAGACAACCCTTAGGACATGAAATGAGGGTGAATTGTATGCATAGAAAATTTTCCTTTGAACTTGTATGGGACTATATCTTCATCAAATGTGATGGAACAGTCATTAAAAGAAGATGAAATTAGGTTGAGAATGGATTGACTGATGTAATATCAGGCGATAATTGATTGTAAAGGAAAGAAAATGAAGTTTAGAACCTTAGAATATTATGAAGTTCTGATGCAGAGATATAAATTATTAGCATTATATTCTCTGATATCAGTAAAGTTATGATATAAAGAGGTACAACTAGAAAGTTAATGGCACAAGGATGTGCAACTTGTTTAGCTTATGTGATAAATATTAGAGTGGAGTTTGAAATTTGGATAATGTTAGGTATGGAGCTTATTTATATAGTTCTTTATAGAATGACTCTTACAAAATTGAGAAAATTAAACACCTAGTTGCAAGAATTGTTTAATAAGAGGTACATAAGACCCAGTGCTTCCCATGGGATGTACCAAAATAGTTTGTGAAAAAGAAAGATGGTGTAATACAAATGTACATTGACTATAGGCAATTGAATGAAATGACAGTGAAAAACATATATCTTTTGCTAAGGAAAGATGATCTTTGTGATCAGTTGAAGAGTACTACTAGGTTTTCAAAGATTGAATTGAGATTGGACTATTAGCAACTTCGAGTGAAGATAGTGGTATTCCTAAAACTGTATTTCGAACTAAATATGATCATTTTGGATTTTTGATAATGCCATTTGGGTTGATAAATGCACCTGTTGTTTTCCATGGCATTGAAAAATACTGTGTATAAGGAGTATTTGGACCAATTTGTTATCGTATTTATCGATGCTATTTTGGTATATTTACAGAATGGTGAGGTGCAAGATCATCATGTAAGGTTGGTTTTATGGGAATTAAGTGGAAAGTAATTGTATGGAGAATTGTTAAAGCATAATTTTTGAACGGAATAGATATATTTTGGGTACAACATATCTAACGAAGGGTATTTGTGTCGATCCAAGCAAATTTAAAGCGGTACTAAGCTGACAATTATTTAAAAATGTTAGTGAAGTGCGTAGTTTTCTTGGATTGACAGGATACTATAGGAAATTTCTAATTTCAATGATTGTAATCCCTTTGATCAGAATATTGAAGAAAGATGTTGTTTTAGGTGAAATGAGTAGTGATAAGTTAATTTTGATCATTTAAAGGAAATTTTGACACAAGCACTAGTGTATACTTTGTCTACACCAGGTGTGGGCTATGTAGATTATATGAATGGTGTGGATGAGTAGATTATGTGAAAGGTGTAACTTGTGTGGATAATGAGGTGTGGATTATAAAGATTGTGTACGTGTAACTTGTGTTGTGATGAAGATTGTCTGGATCATATAGATTGTGTGGATTATGTGATATACAGTGATGTTTCACTGAATGGCTAGGCTGTGTGTTGATGTAAGACAGAAAAGTAATAGTCTATGCATCTAGACAGCTGAAGTCACATGAGATCATGTGTAGAAATGATCTTGAATTAACAGTCATTGTGTTTGTATTGAAGTATGGCGACAATAGCTTTATGGTGAGGAATGTTATATCTATACAGATCGCAGCGGTTGGAAATATTTGAGTAGGCAAAAGGAGTTAAATTTTAGACAGAGGTGTTGGCTCTAGTTAATTAAAGATCACGACTGTTTGTTTGATTATCACCAGAGAGAGAGTTAATTTGGTAGCAGATGCATTTAATAGAAAAACATTTGTTAATTTATAACCAATACTTATGAAGTTGGTGAGAAAAATGTAAAAGCTTAAACCAGTGATATCTCATCATTTCAATGATGAAATAATAACAAAACTGAGAATGAAGTCTGTGTGGATAAAGCAGATTAAAGCATTAGTTAAGAATGATGAGTAATACTAGAATGAATTGTTAAAGTGTGAGCGGATGAAATTATAAACTATACAGTGGATGCTAATGGGTATGGTGTTATAAGGGTAGAATATGTATATCAGCTGATAATGAAATGAAAAGAGAAATTTTAAAAGCGGCAGATGAATCAATATATTCATTTCATCCAAGTGGTACAAAGATGTATTAGGACTTAATACCATACTCTAATGGATTGGAATGAAGAGAGAGATATAGTTGATGTCAACTTTCACCAACTGAATATCAGATTCCACCATGAATGCTGCAACCACAAATGAAACTTGAATAGAAATGGATTAGAGTAAGAATGTATTTTTTTTAAATGGATTCCCTATGTCTCTAAAGGATTGAGATATAGTATCAGATATTGTGGATAAATAGGAATCCTATGTGAATTTGAAATACAAAGATATCAGTATAATGTGGGTGACAAGGTGTTTTTGAAAGTATTACTGTGGAAACACATTTTTGAGGTTTTGAAAGAAAGGCAAATTGAGTCCGAAGATCAATGGACCATATGATGTAATGGAGTGGAATGGGAAATGGGATCGGATATATAATATTTTTCATATTTGATGTTAAAGAGATAAAGGTCGGATCCTTCGTATATTAATTTAGCTGAGGCAACATAAATTCAGCCGGAATTGAATTACAAGGAGGAGCCGATCAAGATTTTGGCGTGGGAAATAAAACAACTAAGAAATAAACAGATCCAATAGGTAAAAGCATTATGAAATTATCATATGGGATAGAAAGTAATTTGGGAGTGAAAGATGAAGATAAGACAATTATGTTCCCAACTATTTGGAAGTTGGTCTGTTTTAAATTTCGAGGACGAAATTTTCTACGGATGGGAGAATTGTCATGAACGGAATTTAGGGCCTAGAAGATTAGGTACCTAAAACAAGTAAATGAGGTAAGAAATAAAGTTAAACGAATATGAAAATGGAGAAGGAAATTAGGAAAGGAAATAAAAAGGAAAATTTTGAAGTAAATGGAAGCAATAAAGGAAAATGAAAAGGAAAATGGTGAAGCAAAGGAAAGTAGTAAGCAAAAGAAATGTATATAGAAATGAAATAAGTTGGGAAATATAAATGAAGAGTGAAATATGTAAAGTGAAAAGGAAAGGAGAAATAGTGAAATAAAATAAATGATGGGAAATAAGTAAAGAAATAGAAAGAAATGAAAAAGGGAAAATAAAAGAAAATAAAAAGTAAATTATAAAAGAAAATATAAGTATATATATATTGAAAATGAAAAGGGGATATAAATAAAATCAAAAAGAGAGAGAGAAAGGGAAGGCAGCAGCTACCAAAAGAGAAAGAGAGCCACGGGAGAGAAAGGGAAAAAAAAGGAAGAAGAAGAAGGAATAAGAGAAAAAGAATCTACAAGGTTAGTTCATATTCTCTTAACTTTAAAGTTTGATACATAGAGTTTCATGAAGAGTGGACTATAGGGTGGAATTTAAATCTAACCCTAACATCTGGAAAGAAGTGTAGTAGGATTAAAACATGGTTTGGAGACTTGAATCAAAGTAATATCATAGTTGAACTGAATTTAGGGCTTGTGTGAACAATAAAATCGTGAGACTATTTTAGTGAATCAAATGAAGTCCAAAAGTTATAAATGATATACCAATAAAAAGCTAAGAATATTGGCTACAAATTTCTAGAATATTATTTTGTCAAACTAGATCTTTTGCGGTATGAAAAAGTTGGAACAATAGACAAAGGTCAAAATTGTCCGACTCTGAAATAGCAGTTCAGGGCAGTAGATGTTCATAGTGATTTGAAAGCCTAAATGAAGAGATAAAATTATGAAATTTGGTATGAAGCTATTTTATGATGTTAGTTAAAAGTTTTATGTTTTGAACTTTGGTTAAAACGGAACCTAAACTAGTGAAAAAGATAAGACAATGAGAAATGTCACTGAATCTGCAGAGAATGCAGCAGAAATGAGAATGGTTAGTTTGGTACTTAAATGGAGTCCAAATGACCTGAAATATTGAGCGAACCTTTGTTTATATGGTATGGAACCTTATTTAAATTTTGAGATTAAAATGAACTTAATAGATGGTGAAATGAACTAGAATCATAAAAGACTAGCAAAAAGGGTACTCTATTGGCTAATAGAGTTTAGCTAGGTAGAAAGTGACCCAAATCAATTTAATATGAATTAAAATTCAAATGGGAGTTTGAATGTTAAGTGTTTAAGATATGTACAAAGGTCTAGAGCATTTAGAGTTAGAAAAGTGGGGTTTTCATCTGTGGGAATGGAGGTCACAACTAGGCTTCGCGGGCGCGACATTGGACTAACTCAGATAGTAGCTTCTGGACTAAAGTCGCGAGCGTGACAATGGAAGTTGTGAGCACAAAATGGTCCAAAAATAGACAGAAACTTATTTTCCAAAGTCGCGAGCGCGAAATGGGAATTCACGGGTGCGAAAAAAGCCAGATTTTAGATAGAAACTTTTCTATCAAAGTCGCAAGCGCGACATGAGTTGACACGAGCGCAACTTGCTTCTGTCTAAGAGAAATTTTGGGAGATAATGAGACTTAAAACATGGTTTGCAGAACTCTAATGTTAGATTTTTATTCATAGTATTTACTTAGTACTTTTGAATGAAAATACTATGAATGTTAATGAGAAATGTAATGTGAAATAGGTGATTAGGACGACACTATTTCTGGAGCTCGGGACAGAATTGATAAAGGGAAAGCGATAGCAGGTAAGTTATGGGGGTCATTATGTAACTATGTACATAATGACAATGTATTTAATTATTGTTAATTATCATGTTGGGAATTCTTGAATATTAGTATGTAAAAGTAAGTTATGGAGTCATTGTGTAATATTGTACACGATGACTATCTATTTTCAAAATTGTTATTTGTTATGTTTGTAAGTTATGGGGTTATTGTGTAACTAGATACACAATGACAATATATTTAAATATTGTTATTTATTATGTTGGGATTTCTTAAATATTCTTATATGAGAATATGTTGAATAAAGTAAGTTATGTGGTTATTGTGTAGTTGTGTGCACAATGGCAATGGGTTTAATAATTGTTAATTGTTATTTGTTATGTTATAAGTTACGAAATTATCATGCTACTGTGTGCATGATGATATCTTGTAGAATGTGTTTGTGTTTATGATTTTCTTAAAGGTATTAATATTTTAAAACCAGGTGAGCTATTAATATGTAATTTGGGAGCCACTAGAGATGATTGTTATAAAAGTGGATTTTTATGCATGGAAAAGAGAAATGATTTATAAAACAAATATATGTTTTGATGTGATTGTTATTGTGGTTTTGATTTGCTATTTAAATGTGAAGTATTTGAATTCTATGTGAATTATGAATGGTATTTGGAATCCTTGAGCATGGACTCATTTGTGAATAACATGTTGTTAGAGAAAGTATGAATATGATTATGTGTTGGCATATGATTGTGAAACATGAGAAAGATTATGCATATGGTAACATGATAGACATATTACATATCATACATGAAAATGGGAAGAACCATGAAGAGGAAGAGGTGACCCGTACTATAAAAACAAAAACGGGAAGAACAACGAAGAGGAAGGGGTGGCCCGTAATATAAAAAAATTAGGAAGACCCATGAATATGTAGTGGTGACCCATATGTGATAAAAGAAAAAGAAAATGAAAATGATAGTGGGAATGGTTTGGGTAATACTCAACACATAGATTGTAATTGTTTGTAACTGTTGAGGGTGGGAAGTGATCGCCGGTGCTAGAGAGAGCTAGCATGGACAAGGTGCAGCTTCTGGTAGGCTTCTAGGTGAAAGGGTAATTACTTTTATGTGTGATGATTATCCCAAAGATTCTGCACAATCATAGTATGTGATTATGAGATATGGCCATGAGATGAGATTTGATGAGATGAAATGTGATGAGATATGATGAAATGAAAAGGAGATGAAAGGAGAATTGCATGGAATTCATTCATATCAATAAAGAGTCTCATGAAATGCATTCCTATCATATGTTAATGCATCATATTTGAAAATAGTATAATTGTTATTCATTGAAGAATGTTTATATTAATTGTGATGAATTCTTATTGATTTGATGTCATGTGATGATTTCCTATTGGCTATGATGAGATATGGTGATTTCATGTTGATTGATGATATAATGATATATGATGATTTCAGATATGAAATCATTGATTTGTAATGTGCTTGTTATATACTTATGCGATGCATGCTATATGTGTTTGTATATAACTTACTGAGTTTTATACTCAGTGTTTATCCCTGATATAAACGCATGTGAAAACAACAAGAGAAAGCAAGAAGATTAGTAAATTTGCTTGTGAAGATATTTCAGAGGTAGATAATTTGTATATTGTTTTGTATCCCAAAGCTACTATAAGATGTAGTTTTAAATTTTGTAACTATCACTATAGGAAAAAAAGGCAGTATTGTAATAATGTTATTTATCCACTGTGTGTTTGTAATTTGAAAATTCTGATAAAGGTTTTGTATAAATGTTTTAAAATGTTTTATGAACGGATCTTTTATTTGATAGTGGTTGATATTTTAAATAAATGTTTGGAAATATTTAGAAATGTGAAAAATTTATGTAGGTTTTTACAAAGCTATGATCCAATTCTATCCCTTACAGGATAATTTAGGATTTTGGTAGAGGAAGGGGGAAATCTTTAGTTATTCTGTGGGAGACATGTCATGGGAGATGTGACATTGAGAGTTCCACTATTTATCTCTTTTCTTAGGTAGAGATGAAACCCTTTACAAATATGTCAAGCTTTACAAGTACTTAGGCGACCTCTTCCTACCTTCACAGGTGCTGGAAAACGTCTTATAAGTTTGAATACCCCTCAAACTTCTTTTAGCTTCAAGGTGCTAAACTACCTCTTCCAAGTGATGTACTCTCACTTGAATACAATAAAAGTTTTTACAGAATGTTAGAATCAAAATTCTCTCTTTCACAATTACAGTAGAATGCTATTAAGAAGAGAACAGATATATCAATGAAGCTCTTGAATGAATGCTAAAAATCAATGAAAAATATGCTCGGTAGGTTTGCTTAATAATATCGTGCATTCATTAGCCAAAACAAGATGTAAATGTAGGTATTTATAGAAGAAATATTGCTCTTGAGGTTCTTGTATAAGAAGACACCACAAAGGCTAGTTTTCTAGCCGTTGGAGTCTACTAGACAACTACACAGTCTGTGCACTCAGTACTGTGTCAGACTTTCTGTTATGCATGGCTTAGAATTAGCTTGGCTAAAAATGCTGACTCTAAAAGTAGCTTAGCTAAAAATGTTTTAATTAAAAGTAGTTTAGCTAATTTTAAGAACAGCCGGCTGATTTCAAGATTGGTTGGCTAATTTCATTTTCTTATATGAAAAAGACTTCTTCTAAAATCATTTGAGCATAAGAAAATCATTTTAATGCATGAAAGATCATTGGCATAAGTTCTCAATTCTCTTACATGTTTTTCGGCCTATGTCTCATTTCTTCATATACTTCATAATGAGCTTTCTTTCTATGCTCTTTTCATATCTTCATTCTCTCGGTCTTCTTTCTCCCTTTGGCCTAAAATTCTTGAACCATTTGTTAGCACAATTCATTAAGTTTTGTTATCATCAAAATAGATTTTCTCCTTATGGGGTCAACAAATATGACTTATCTCATGCAACTAATGTAATCAACCTATTATCATGTTGCATGTGTGTGCCATATACATTATGTTTACTTTACGTATCATTTAAACATAAGCATTAGGTATCCACTCACGTGTAACTATAGCATGACAGTTGCGCTCCGTCTATCACTATTGTCCCAATGCCCTAGGGTCCAATCCTACATGACAGACTTAGGGTTATAGACTGACCTTTTGAACCATTTATATACTTTAAAATATCTCACATGATCCCCACATAACATACTATAACTTAACATTAAAACATACTTAGAAACCTAGGTTAATGTTGGTGACAAGGAAGATTCGATGATACGTTCAGCGGCTGAAAGATCCTTGGACAGAGGCATAACTCTAATTTAAGGACCTGGTTTGATAGCCAAAGCATGACCCTGTAAACCTTCATCATGTGGTTTAGAAGCACCTTATGCGGCCAAACCATTCCTCTTATTGAGTCGCCACATGTTTCAGTAGCATCCTTCATTTGCCCAAACATGCCTTGGCATAGAATCTAGTTTTGGCAGCCAAACTTAGGTTTTGGCACAACAATGAAACTCGACTCTCACATGTCTCCAACGTGCCAAAACCTGAAATTTTATACATTTCACATTTCTAAATACATTTTCCTATCTCGACAACTTTATTCAACTCATGTATCATCACAAATACAACATGCATCTTATTTTCATCAACATTCCATCTCTTTCTCATTTTGACATAAACTTTCATAACATCAAAAATAAATTTCCAATTGACTTAAGCTTACATGCAATTATCTCTTTCAGTTTACTAGTGTCATTGACATTACCATAATCTATTTAAATGTGCATTAATCCTTTCCTACCCTTCATTTTCTAAATCATCAAAGTTTTAAGAAAATGTCATGAAATTTCATTTTACAAGCATGCATGTCACATATTTATGACGAGAACATCAATTTCACTAACCTAGATTTAGGATTCAAACTTGTTGGACTTGGATTAAGCCTCATATTTCATCATTCTAAGTTTCCTTCCCAACTTAGCTTTGTTTCAATAATTTTCTTTAAGTTTCCTTTAACTTCAACTTGATTTACTTTAAATCTTGCTATTCTTATGTAAGATTGCCAACTTTAAGCTTCTAGAGGATTTAGAGTCGGTGGAGAGAATAGTTTAAACATGTAAACTCTTCTTCATTCGAGTTGTCCCACTATTTATAGTGGAGTTTGGCTAGCTAGATTCAACAGCTGAACTTGGCTTTCTAGGTAACCCAAGCTGAACTTCCACTTTTGTCCTTCACTTCATTCCAACTTAGCATTTTCACCATTAAAACTTTTATTGATTGCATTTTAACCCCTAAATTCTTTTGAATTTTCATTTTAGACCTAATTATTATTTTGGTCCAATTTTCATATATTCCATGAATATTCAAATTAAGAACTCAAATTATGACATCAAAAAAATGTCGAGCGTTACATATTTCCTCCCTTTAAGAACATTCATCCTTGATTGTTCATCACATATTCATAATCATACATATACATACATATAGCACATAAAACATGAACATAGTATCTTATACATATCACAACATTCTTACATGATTTATATTACATCGTGATGAAGTATTTTCTTATTCTCCCTAATTATGGAAACCACCTTATTGGTGATCTCGAAAATTACGAGTCTAACTAAAGCCCAT
Organism: Cnidoscolus chayamansa; assembly: GCA_948266635.1. Lineage (NCBI taxonomy): Eukaryota > Viridiplantae > Streptophyta > Magnoliopsida > Malpighiales > Euphorbiaceae > Cnidoscolus > Cnidoscolus chayamansa. Next base: position 5,267 of record CAOGCB010390165.1, on the reverse strand, counting down.
TCTCTAACCTCTTCCCAACACATTGGAGATCTGCACTTCTTTCCATTCACTGTCTCATATGGAGCCATTCCTATGATCGAATGGTAACTGTTGTTGTAAGCAAACTCCACCAATGGTAGATGTTACTTTCATGAACCTCCAAAATCCAGCACACACATTCGAAACATGTCCTCTACCATCTAAATGGTCCTCTCAGATTGTCCATCTATCTGAAGATGAAATGTTGTACTAAAATCTTGTTGTGTACCCATAGCACTCTGTAGACTTCTCCAGCACTGTGAGGTAAATTGAGGTCCTTTATAAGATAATATAGACACTGGTGTACAATGTAATCTAATGATCTCGTGCATGTAGATTGTGCTAACTTATCCACTGAGTATCCAGTCTTGACCGGTATGAAGTGTTTTGCCTTTGTCAGTCTATCCATCATGACCTAGATTGAGTCACATTTGTTGGAGCTGATAGGTAGTCCTACTACAAAATCCATGAAGATATGTTCCCACTTCCATTTGGGAATTGGCAATGGGTTGTATCCCTACTAGCTTCTAGTGCTCCAAATTTTTCCTTGGCAATGGGTTAAGTATCCCTACTAGCTTCTAGTGCTCCAAATTTTCCCTTTGGCACACATCACATAACGACATGAATTGAGCAATATCTCTCTTCGTGGAAGGCGACCAATATACTTTCTTCAAGTCTTCTCACATTTTCATGGCTAGTATGGACACTATACCGAGCATTATATGTCTCCCTCATAATGTTCCCTTTCAATGCAATGTCATGTGGCACACACAATATGTTGTCGAAGCAGAGAATGCCTTGGCTATCAAATATATATTCCTCTATTTCCCATGCCTGCACTATTCTTGCTATTTTTACCATCTCTGGTCTTCATGCTGCTTCTCAGCCACCTGTACAAGAAACACTACACTAACACTCATTTGCGTCACAAGGCACCATTTTCTGATATCTCTTGGAGAATCCCTCATTGATCAACTGATAGAACTCTCTAACGACCGACCAACATACTGCAGTTATATAGGACAAGCTACTCCATGATTTCCAATTAAAGGCATAAGTTCTTCCTATAGTGGTAGTTACAAAATAACTACATATACAGTAGCTTTGGGATTCATAACAATTTACAATTAATTTACCTCTGGAAGATCTTCACAAGCAAGTTCACTGATCACCTTGCTTTCTTTTGTTGCTTTCACCTGCGTTTATATCAGGGATAAATGCTGATAAAGATTCTCAGTAGGCTATACATATACCACATAAAGCAATCATAATATCAAAATAAAACATAAGTAATAACAGATAATGATTACACTTTCAATGCCATCATATATATATCACTATCACAATATGTACAATCTTATTCTCTTATCATGATATTATATAATGAATCTCAAATACATTATGCAATGTCTCAATGTATGATATGGATGAGATCATGTATGCACTCATGGTTGGTTCCCATTTTCTTTTCATATGATTGGGTTCCTTCCGGTATCACCCATCATTTCTTTACTTTTCATATTTAGGTTGGGTTCTTTCTTGGTATCACCCACCTTTTATTTTTCTTGTATTATGGCTGGCTTCCTTCTCGGTATCACCCATCATTTTCTGTTCTTTTTCTTTTCTTGGCTAGGTTCCTTCTCGGTATCACCTGCCCTTTCTTTTTCTTTCATGGTCGGGTTCATTCTCAGTATCACCCGCCATCTCCATGATGAATATGTCATGTAAAATATGCTTTATGTATTCCATGACATCCTATACATTTATCATTTCTCATATCTCAAATATGTCATGTACATACACTTTTCTTTATTATCATACTCAATTTCCAAATATCTTAACCAACACATCAACCATCAATTCAATTCCCATTACACATCAAAATTCAACACACAATTGGTCTACAATCGTTCATTTCAATTTTACTTACAATCCAACAATCATATGCATGTGCCTTTATTTACTATCATTCTCATATTCATATTCACATTTCCATAACAATATATCAATCACATATAATTCAATGCTTAATCAATTCAATCACAAATCAACCTCATATGTAATTCATCAATCATAAATTCTCAATCACACGACACACTTACAATCATACTCACAATCACATGATCATTTAAAATATATTACTCCTTTTTCCTGCATAGAAAACACTTCTATATCAAATACAACTAGTTGCTCCCAAACTACATTTCAATTGTTGCTCATCAGGTTTTCAAACAATAATAATCAAGAAATATTGACTATCTCAAATAGTTGAATATTCAGCACACTATCGTCGTGCACACTTTTGCATGATGATGCTATAACTTACAAACTTAACAAATAACAATTATTAAAACATATAGTCATCGAGCAAAATGTTACACAATGACTCCATAACTTACCTTCAATAGCTTTCCCTTTATCAATCCTCTCACATTCCATAGTAATAGGCTCGTTCCAATTACCTATTCACATTACATTCTCACATCAATATTCATAGCATCTTCATTCAAAAGCATGAAATAAATACTATGAATTAAAGTCTACCTATAACTTCCCAAAACTAATTTTAAGTCTTATTTTAATTCCAAATTTTAACTAAAGTTATATTCCATATACACAAATTTCCTCTCAAAATCTCAGGTTATTTGGACTCCATTTGAGTACCAAAGTGACCATTTCCAATTCTGCAGATTTCCTGTAGAATTCATTGTCATCTTCCCTTCATCTTATCTTTTAGTCTATTTAAATTCGGTTTTAGCAAAAGTTCAAAACATAAAAATTTTAGCTAATATCCTATACTAGCTGCATACCAACTTTCATAAATTTATCTCTTCATTAAGGCCTCCAAATCATTTAAAACATTAACTGCTCTATTCTGAAATTTCAGAACCAGGTAGTTTTGCCTTTGTCTGATCTTCCTACTTTTTCATGCATTAAATGATTTAATTTCACAAATTACGTTCTAGACATTTGTAGCTAACATTTTAATCTTTCTATTGGTATATCATTCATAAGTTTTGGACTTCATTTGATCTTCTGGAATAGTGACACAAGGTTATTGTTCACGCACTCTGTAATGCAATTTCAGTATCTGGCATGTGACCTTTAGCTGTTCTTCCTACTTTTTCATACATCAAATAATCTAATTTCACAAAATAATATTCTGTACATTTATAGCTCACATTCTAATCTTTCTACCAGTATATCATTTATCAATTTTGGATTTCATTTGGTCTTCCAGAACAGTGACACGAGATTACTATTCACGCAGCCCAAATTTCCAGATTTCCTTCCTTTACCTCTTTTCTCAATTCTTGAGTTTTTGTTACTTTAATTCAAGTCCATAAACTATGTTTCATCACCATAAAATTGTTTCCAGATTTTAGGTTAAATTCCCCTTTAACCCTCATATCTCTTTTTCACCAAATCTATGTATATTCTACTTTAAAATTACAAGTTTATACAAAAACTAACCTTGATTTGGTCTTCTTCCTCTTCCTCTTCTTCTTCTTCTCCCTTGCTTCTTCCTTTCTCTTTTTCTCTTCTTTTCCTTCCTCTCTGATGCCTCTCTTTTCCTTTTGCTGTAACTTTTTCTTTTTGTCTCTAAATGTGAAGTTTTTATCTCTCTCCTCTCTCCTCCTTTGACTTGTCAACTTAATTTCTTTTCCTTTTTCCTCTTTTCTTTTCTTTTCTTCTTTCTTTTTTTATTTCTATTTCTATTTCTATTTTCATATACCTATTTCTTTCCTAATTTCATTTAATTTACTTTCCCTTATTTCCTTTGTATTTCTAATTTCTTTACCTCGATTCTTCATTTCCCCATTTATTTCATTGTGCATTTCTTTTTCCTTTATTACTTCCATTTACGTCACAATTTTCCCTTTTCATTTTCTTTCCTACTTTCCTTTTTCCATTTACCATTTCCTTAATTATATTTCTTACTTTATTTACTCATTTTAAGTATCCAATCTCCTAGGCCCTAAATTCCGTTCATGACAAATAGGGTTTAAAATATGAAGTTAAAAGTGTTTAAGGACTGAAATGTAATACATAAAATATTTGGAATGAACATGAAGGACTAAAGTGGCAGTTCAACTAGGGTTTCTTGGAAGACTAGGTTCAACCAGCGAAACTAGTTGGCCACCTCCACCACAAATAATGTTGCACTCAGGGAAGGGAGAGTTTTCACAACTAAAATTTTCTCTTAACTTAATGTACACTTCTAAAGAAGCATCAAAATGAGATATTGAAGGGAAATTGGTGAAGATTGTAAGAAATATACAAAGGTTTTGAATAGGAACAAAGAAGAATAGAGAAAGGTTGAAAAAAGGAATAAGAAAAGCAAAGGGAAGAAGCTAATCCAAGTTTTAAGCAAGCTAAACTTAAAATCCATGTTTGTTGGAGTGATAATATGTTAAAATAACTCAAAGGACATGAATAAAAAGGAAATCCATGTAAATCATGTAAAGTTTTAAGAGTTTTTATGAATGAATTGAGTAATGACCAAAAGATGAAGAAAGATGATGGTTAAGCATGTATAAATGAGCTAAGTGAGTGCTAAATGCACTAGCAAATTGAGTATTATTTTTTCATAATGGAAAGGTTGAATTTAAGTTAAATGGAAAATGATAAAAAGTTTGGGTTTAAAAGAAATGGTTGAATGATTGGAATATTGATGAGTTTTAGGTTGCATGTTGATGTTATGATGTTTGATGAAGTTCATGGAAGTAGTTGAGTTGTAAAATTATATTTAGAAGTGTAAATTACATATTTTTGGTTTAGAAAAAATGTAAAGTTTTGGCATCTGCCAAAACATAACTTCGATTGCCAAAGGTGGCTTTCAAACATCGAAACTAGGCTCACATGTCAAGTTATGATAGTCAAACTGAAATAGACTTTCATCTCTCAAAGGGGGACTTTCCGCACCGAACTTGCCGCCAAAACTCTACTAGCCAATAAATTTAACCTAAGTTGCAAATTTCGTTTTAATTTAATGTTATGTTATTGTTCACGCCCAACCCGTTCCGTGACGAGCGTAAGAACATCGGCCTAACCATTTATCCTTACCTTTCCTCTATCATATTGAGTCGCCACCCACTTTTTGGTTAAATGGGAAACCATAGCTATTCTATCAAGTTGACTCCATTTTAAAACCCAATAGATTTTATTCAATTTTAGCACATTAGTCTTCTAGAGATTCGTGAGTAAGGGAATTGGGTACGTGAGCCCGTTGGAAGCCCACGCCCGGA